>DWIY01000336.1:0-14255 GCA_018248615.1 Erynnis brizo brizo
ACACAGGGTTTTCTTCGGGTCAGTGCTGAGGCGTCTCGAATTCGGAGTCAGTCACTGACCCTGTCTAAACCAGCCATTACACATAATAAAATGTCAACAGTTGCAACTGTGAATAAAAATCTCAAACTGCTGAGAAACACTGAAAACTTTGAACTTTATAATCTCAAAGGCATGTGAAGTCCACCAACCTGCAATAGCCTAAGTAACTACTGAACGTCTAATCGCATCAACGTCTAATAAGGCCCTAAGAATTATCACGTTGAGTGTAGACTTGATCCCGCAATGGGTCACTTATGAATTCCTTTTGGTCTCAGAAGAATTCTTATAATGCGATATGTTTATCAATGAGACAGTCTAGAATAGTGACTAATGTAGCAACAGCTACAAAGCTGTATTTCGAAGCAATTCCAGCTATCTGCTGATAAAATACGATAATCAACTATCGTATGTTTTAATTTTACCGCGGTTTTAAACCGTCATTGCACCTATAGTTACAATCTAGGTCATAATTCAGTACGAAGTCTCACCTTAGAGTTTAAAGCTCAATATTTATAAGTTACAACATAAAATAACTAAACAAAAAATAATAAATAAGTAAAGTTGGATCATATTATTATTGTCATCATTACAATATAAAGGTATGATTTTAAAATCATTTTTATTATAAGTATCTATTTATGATAAGGGCCAAGAAGTAGTATCCTATTAAAATGCTAAACGTATAAATACGAAACTTTGAAATCTGTGATTTCATTCTTCGCTTTGTATTTAGGAATACTTAAGATAAATCCGTAACTCTGATAGTAGACTAACGCATTGATTCAATTCCACGTGCTGTAACTAGTTGTTTTAGTGGGGAATAACGCTATCTTATCTATTGAGTGCATTATAAAAGTGGAAAGTTATCGCTTCAACAACAGAACGGTTCAATACCGCTGGCACCGTCTCATTAACTGTACAAACGTTTAATAAACTGACGTTTATTTAGTTCAAATAGAACGCAACATTTTATTTAAAAAAACAAATATCTCTTCTTAATGGAAGGAAGTATATTATTGGGTATTAATATTATGTTACGTTTTAGTTTTAAATAAAACTTAGAAACAAAAACCAAAGTATCTACTCCGTGGCCTTACAAAGTACCTATTATGAACCTATTGTAACTGCTTTTTGCCTCACCGACGCTGTGATGTAAATTAGTGATTGCTTACTGATAGTATTCTCAACCTTGCCTCAGTTTTAGTCGGTACGTCCGCGGTTAAATTAACACACTTTTCTTGTTTTGGTGGAAAACTAGTGATTTCAAATCGTTCCATTGCCGCGTCGAGTTCTGTGTTGTAAATAGCGATCGTAATTTTCAGGTGTCAAAGTGTTAACTTTAAAACAATGAATATACGATCACTTCCTCCTCATCTGACTGAAAAAGCAAATACGGAGCTCAATGAAGATCTCAATCGACAAAAATCGGATGTAACTGCATTAAGGAAATGGTTGACTAAGCAACCTCATTTACAAAGTGTTAATATATGTAAGTTATCTTCGTATATAATATTGTGTTTTAAAAACCATTTTAGCATTTATTATGATGTCGATACATACGTTTTTTTATTATTTTCAACTGCATATAGCGTCATCTACAGTTGCATTACTGAACTGTTTTGTGTACGGGAAAAGTGGTTGCGATGCGCCTTGTTATATACCACGCGGGTTTTACCTCCGTGAAACTCGTGTTTAGTTCTAATAAAGTAGTATAGATGTCTCTGATTTCAATATGTAGCAGTAAAGAAAAACTATTTTTTTCTTTTTTCGCAGCGGATCAAATGTTAGTTACTTTCCTTCGTGGAAGTAAATACAGCTTGGAGAGAAGCAAAGAAAAAATAGACCTATTTTATACTTTAAGAACGTTGGCGCCAGAGTTTTATGGAAACAGAGATCCATTGAATCCTAAAATTCAAGAAATTTTAAAATTAGGGTATGTTAATGTTTCAAACATTCTGTTTGTGATTTTTTAAATTATATTTTATACATCGTAGTTTTGATCATTTTTAATAATTTTGTTTTACAGAATATTTTTGCCATTCCAAAATTGTAAAACTGACGATTCCCCCCGAATATGCCTGGTGCGCTGTGGTTTATTAGACCCATCACAACACCATTTGTCTGATTTGATCAAGATTACTTTTATGATCACTGAGATTCTACTGTTGGAAGACGACAACATTAGTGTAGCAGGGGAGGTACGTATGTATATATCCCTATGTTAAAACATGTAATAAAGTCAAAACCGTTTTACGTCTTACCCTCGTCTTACCAAGCGCTTTCATAACATACATAATCGTTTTAAAATTTTGTGAAAACTCGACCTATTTACTCGAGTTCAAATACCTACCATAACCAACTGCATACACGAATGACCTTTGTAAGATACGAGCATCATGCATTATCAAATAAGGCTAAGTTCACATGACCGCGCGTATTAGACAATATACACTGTTTAGATTGATCTTGTACCGCACGGTAAGTAGTTCCAGTCATATGAACTTAGCCTTATATAATGTCATCTGTTGTATGGTGATGGAAAACATCACGAGGAAAAACCTGCATGTTTTACAGTTCTTCTGGGTGTTGCACGTAAACTCGCCAATGCCAAGAGTCAACTGATAGAGAATACCACTAGGCGTTGAGTTTGCTTTTTGTAACAACTTGCAGTAAATAATAAAATTACCTACATGAAAAATTATTGAATTCCACTAATACGCAATTGACAGCGTTGTGGACCAAGTCCAATATGCTTTTCATTGTGAAAGTAGCAGCAGAAGGAGCAGTTTCTAAGTAACAGGGGTTGCAGAAACAGACGCCGTGGGAACTTACGTAAAATGAAATTTCAAATACTCTAGAAATGCGTCATCATTTTCGTACTTATTTTGAACATCAATAAACTATAAGATTCAAATATTGTAGGTTTAATTATTATTACACTGTTACACAAAGATAAAAAATGGAGGTACTTATACAATTATAAGCATATACCTAAATGTATTTATAAATTTAAAAATGTAAGCTTACAATACCAAATTGCCTTTCCAAAGCCTATTAGTTAAAAACTTTGAGTCTTAAAACTTTTTGACGCCTCCTTCACACTACATTTTTCAGGATACTATCGTCGACGCCAAGGGTATAGGAATAGGACTAGTCAGTCAGTGGACCCCTACACTTGCAAAGAAAATCATAACGTGTTTTGAAAAGGCACTTCCTCTGCGTCTAAAGAGTATACACTTGTTGAACCCGCCGCCGGGCGTCGAGGCCGCATATGCCATCTTTAGGGCATTCCTCGGTGACAAACTGAAGAAGAGGGTGAGATTTTTTTGATTTCCCCTTACGCAATAATTTTAGATTTTAATTGAAATCTCTAAATGAAAAGCCCAAAACCCCTTGATTACCACCAAAAGTCATCGTATACTCAAAGTTTGATTTTGGAATACAAACTGGCTTACAAGCTTAAATGCTCTAAGCTACTACTGCTTAAGCCTTTTTTCCCAAATATTAATAATGAAATAACTATGATTTAAATTTGTTGACTTCATAAATATCATATGTAGGTACAAGTTGTATTAGTAGTTGTAGTGATAGATACTAAATTAATATACAATTATAAACTATTGAATGTAAAAAATATTTCAGATATTTGTACACAATCAGAACTACGTAGCATTTCATAATGAAATTCCGAAGCGAATACTTCCCAAGGAATATGGAGGTGATAATGGATCAGTTCAGGAACTAACAGGTAATAAATCAATACAATATACTACAACAATGAAACATGAAATTTAAATTGAAACATGAGCCTGCTGATTATAATTATGCTAAATTGTGATAATTCTCAGACAGTATTAAGCTGGGACTCACAATAATTACAATCTTAGTGATAACTGCAAATTATCATATCTGTTTGAGTACAAGAAACATACAATTTAAAAGCATGTTTAAAGATTTGTATATTATCAACAGAATACCTACATGCCTACTTAAAAATGAGAAAGAAAGTTTCAATAACCCTATTAGGTTAGGTTACTTTTGCTTGTTGTAGTAGATACAATATTTTAAAATTAACATTCGTATAGTATCCGGTTATATTAATGATAATATGTCTTAATGTAAAGGATGGCATCGAAGACGTCCAGCACGTCGCCACCCTGGCGAGTCAGTTAAAAGCATCTTATCGCTAATGCTCTACTTGTCGCGATTGAGACTGCATACATGTATCTCGGCAAATGTAGCCACAGTATATGATACTACGTACATTGATGGTTAATTAATTAGTGTACTACTACAAAATTTTCGTTTGCATACTATTTTCTGCATTCCTTGATTACGCCAATAGATTCAACCTTAATTGATATTTTTTGTTAGGCGAAATTTGTTTGAAAATAGGAAAATAGTTTGTTTGTTGTATAATCAAGTAGGTAATGATTTTTTTTATTAATTTCAGATTTTTGGAAAGCAAAAGTAGAGAGCTACCGTGACTGGTTCCTGCAAGAAGAAAAGGCTTGTTCCGATGAGTCCAAGAGGCCTGGTAAACCTAAGACAACATCGCTCCTGTTTGGTGTTGAAGGCTCCTTCCGGCAATTAGAAGTTGATTAGAAAATTGATTCAAATGAATGTACCTAAAATCTTCCATCTGCTGATGTTAATTATAATGAATTGCTTATTAGCAAGAACATAGAAAATTGTTAAATTTGTGAGATTTAAAACCGTTATAAGACGTTGTAACGTGGTTATAACTAATTATACAAAATTAATAAATACAATTAGACACAATGTTAAGCTTTTTAAGGTTTTAATTGAAAGATTTCTCTACGCGTTATCTGCATTATGAATTTGGTACCTACTTACTACTTACCTAATTCTTATTACTGTTACTATTTGTGGTAGGCTATTCATTACAAATAAATACCTGTCTTTTATTTAAAAAGCTACGAAGGTACTTAAGTGAGAATGATTACATCGCGAGCTCTGGTTCTCCTGCCTGGAAAGAAAATACTTACGATTATCAAGACCAATTGCAACTTTTATCTTCTTTCTATTTTGTGCATAGTAAAATTGGATGTATCTTAACTGAAGCAAAATTTACATCATTTAGGTAATTTGGCTTAGGTATTGATTAATGCCAGTAAATAAATAAATTAAAAAAATACATATTTCTAAACATTTATCCGATGACAGAAACATTTTTGGCCCCAAATTAATAAAGTTCGACATTTCTTCATTATTAGTAAGATAATTGAAAATACCTACTGATATCTAGGCACATGAGACATATCGTCAAGGCGAGTACCTATCTTTTATCATATAAATGATTGCAGTGCTACAATATTTAAATTTTGAATATTAGGAGAAATGTTGATATTGCGGACCGCGAGTGACGTATGATTGCACGCACAAGCCGCGCGCCGGGGCGCGGGCGCCGTCATGCCGATTGCCGTGCCCGTCAGTTGCGCTCGGTTGTCAAAGCGGTCGCGCGTTTGTAGTGCGCAATTTTATTACGTCGTGATATGAACTCGCTTTCTACCCTGTCTGAGTGTTTGTGCAATACCTGATTGCCGGCGCTCCACTATGATCGAGGAGGAGTTCGGCAATCGTCTGGATGACGATTTCTTATCGTCCGGGCACGGGTCCGACAACGACGAAGTTGTTATGAGAAAAGATAGGACCAGTGTCAAGGAGATGATTATGCGCTTTGAAAGGAGTGCAGTTAGCAGTCTCGCCGATTCCAGTGAGTCGTTGGAGAGATCCAAGGACCCCAACTTTGATAGTTTGACGAGTATTGTTAATCCAATACACATGCATTTTCAGCACCTGTGTCCTGTAACGACTCAAGATAGGAACTCCAATGTGTCAGTGAATTCAATATTGTCGAATGTATCGGAATTAAGTTGTGAGTCTGGTTCTTCGGGTTTTGTGTCTGATAGAAAATCTTCAAGTTTAAAGCCTCATCGACCCGCTCCGCCACCACCGGAACCTTTTAATGATGATTCTTCAGTAGACAGTAAATCACCTATAACTGAAAAGAAAACACCAAAGGAGAGGCGCTACTCTTTTACAACACCATCTACGTCACCTGTTATGTTGCGACGGTCTCGGCAACCACCAGTCATACGCCGAAAATCAACACTAGGAAGCCAAGGACATTTGGGTGAAACGCATTGGTCGTATGGAGTGAAACAAAGCGATTTAGAAAAGTTATTAAGACTGAAATCATCAGAAGGGTCTGATACCGAAGAAGAAACAAAGGAAAATGCTAACGCAGAATCATCAAATGAAAGTAGCAGTAGTGATTCCAACGACAGTGATAAATTGAATGCGGGCGAAGAGTACGTAGTTAATAACGATGACGGTAGGACGGATACATTATCGACAGATCAATCAACGGACACTTTAATCAACGATTATGAGAGCGATGAAGGAGACAATCTATCTGAAGGTTCTGGTGTATCTGGCGAACGTAGTAATTATGACAATGTTAGCATTAAATCTATATCGTCTTTTGACATGGTCCCGTACCAGAAATATGATAGCATTACGGTTTCCTCCGACGAGTTCGGGTCGGAGGTGTGCCACGCGCCGGACACTGAGTTCCTTACAGTGAGTGCGGTGAACGAGTGGTGTGTTTCAAAGTCCGTAGAACCGGTATTGTTGCCAGTGGAATCGAAAAAGGAGAAGTATCGCAGGTGAGGTCACTTGAATATTTCTAGATATCTTGTAAAATATTTGCGATATCGTTGCGGGGCTTTGTTACACATTGATATCTGATAATTTATCGCTTTACCTATTCATTGTGTTGATAAGATTGTAGTCTTTGTACATACACCTTGCTTTTTGAACATTATGCGAATTTTATTCGATCCGATTTATCCTTGCTTTTTGTTTTAAAAATTGGCTTTATTTGGGTACATTTATTAGAATTTATGAATTAAATTATATTAGTTCCCATAAGAGTCAATTATGTTATCACTAGATTTAGCTAAATAGCGTTTTGAGAATCATTTAGATCACTATTACCTATAAGACCTAATTATGCAAGTTATATTGAGCTGATTCATAAAACAATTAAGGTAAGCACATTACGCTTACTGGTATTACAGCTGTCGAGTATGGACGAGGTTTCACCTTGATGTTTATTCATATTATCATGGTTAGTAGCAGGTGTGTAGTTTAGGATATAAAATTACGCATAAATAGGATGGTTTACGAGACAACACGTCATATTGACCTATGTTCAAGGGGGCGTTAACACTAAACAGGTTTATTTTTTAAAATTAGAAATTATAATTTAGTTCTTTTTATTAATTAAAATCTATTTATTTGGTCAAAAGTAGCTTGTCAAATATACTATTCATGTAAAGAATTACTTTTTGAATCCTGACCATAACGTTTCGTTTATTTCATAACGTTTGTAATGAATATCACGACCTTCAAAGATGCTATAAGAATGAGACATACTACTTTGATTTTGATACTAATAAAGTTAACTAACGCACTTGCTACTCATATGTACTCGTATATAGAACAACAAAACTATAGGAATGATCGAGGTCAAATAAGTTTCCGTGAATTGTTTCGAAAATTAATAAATTTTTTCACGTTCACTTACGTAGTCATTAGTAGTTAGTACATTAAGACCGAAAGTCATTTCGCTCAGCGGTCGTGTGGTGAAAACCTAACACCTCATTTTTATACACACATTGAACACTTTCGTTTTATTTAGCATTGCTGACTGTCTTATAGTTACTTTTATTAAAAAGTAGCTTACTTCTTGACAGATCTTCACTACGAAACTTCTCATTAAAAACGTCGTACTTAAGTTCCTTAGGTTAAAATAGTAGATTGAAATTTCGAAAATTCAAGTTGATATTGTGTTTATATTATGTGAAATTGCTTCACATGACAATGCATTGCTTGTTTGTTTTTACGATCCATGACAATGTTGAGATAACAATTAAGTCATGATTTGATTTCGGAACATTGAAATTAATCACCCATTTCAAGGTGTAATCTTTTGACTATTAATGTTATCAAAACATCGTTTAATCAACCCTCGTTTTCTTTGCAGTTGAGAATTACTTTACTATAGACTTGCTTTATATAGAAAATAGTGTTCTTTGCAATTCAAATCACAAAGTCACGTTACAACTGAATTTGTGTTATGGAATTACAGAAGCCCATTTGATAATTTTTCATCTCTTTTGAATACAAAAATAAATGATAATGATCGTCTGTGCTTATAATCTTTACGTGACTATATTCGAAAACAAAAGTCGTTTATCCATACTTCATTTTTATTTCCAGCTTCATGTCACAAACATGAAATTTTATTGTTAGTGTTATCTAGCCCTATCAAGAACCCTGTTGAAAAAGGGAAATCAAATTTGGGAGTAAATGAATCTAGGTTTGAATTGCTATTATTATTATTAAATAATTTATTATAGAGGTTGGTTTAATAAAATTTAGAGCATCCTGCGTTGATTATTCAACTCAGGGTTGTGGTTATGAAAAAAATAAATTATTATGTTAGATCGAACTTAATAATATTTAATGTTATTGGTTAGTGTGTCTAAATACTAGATAGATACACAGAAATAGATCTTTGTAAATATAAAATCTATAAGTACAAATAAATAAAATTGGAGTGTCTGTAATAAAAAATAACCATTTTTAATAAATGCATATATATATATAGGTACATGGTACACATACCAAAATATATTTTTTAACAATTGTTGTCTGTCTGTCTGTTTGTTCCGGCTAATCTCTGGAATGGCTGGACCGATTTTGACGGGACTTTCACTGACACATATGTTATGTAATAAGGAGTAACTTAGGCTACTTTAATTTTAGAATTATATTATTGTAAGATATTTCAATTCCACGCGGGCACAGCTAGTAATATTAAATATTTCAATTCTATAATCAATAAAGATTTTGACACCATTTGCCATTATTTTACACTATCGGTACGCGATTTAGCTAAACAACCTAATTGTAATGTATCAAACTACTTAATATTCTCTAGCACATAACTATTTTTATCGACATTGAAATAACGGCTCATCCCTTATCCATATTCAGTATGTATTCCTTATACCGAATCTTACTGTGCATAAAAGTTAACAATTAAAGAGAATTTACCCCAACCATGATCTGACAGGAATTATAGATTTTCTTTTCTTTTTGTGGCTAATTATGTCATTGTGTTAACGATTGTTACCACCGCACAATTACGAGTATATACAATTGTACCAGAATCTCGTAATTTGATTTAATTCGAACACGCAACATAAAGTTTTGGTCGAATGGGCCATTACCCAAAATTTGCATACGTAATCAGCAAACTTGCAATATGTGATTGATTACGGTTTGTTTATTAATTAACCATATGTTACTACAGTAATAATTCTACAATACATGGTTGAACTAAATATGCAATGATGACATTATTACACGCCTTTATTAGGTCTAAAAGTTTGTTAATTTCAGCAATATTTCATATTATTTTAACTCTGCATTTACTTCCTGCTAAAATTGCTATTCCTATCGTAATATTATAAATTTTAGTGGTTTTTTAAATAAAATTTAAATTGAAATTTTCTTATTATTACCAATTCTCTCTTTAAAAATGATTATTCGCCATCTTGAGGGTTAAGTTTCAAAACACCTTTCTTTGTGCTTTCTTGTGTGACCTAATTCCAGTAGTTTGAGGTTTATATTTAATGAAAAGATTTTAATCCTAGTGGCGTCATTTATAAAAAAAGTTAAAGTTTACATTTAGGTCTTGTTAATATTATACAGAATATCATATTAATAACATTTTGCGGTTTGGAAATCAAAGAAATAACTATTAATCCTGAAGTCATTGTTTATTCATAGCGGATATTGCTCACAATACTCTATTGTTTGTGATTTTATATACATACCTGCATTTATTTTAAAATGCACTTCGAAGATGCATTCTGGTAACTTAACAATGCCATCTTCGTAGTGAATATGAATATTTAGCTGCTCGTCGATATAATAACACAATCAGATTAATGATAAATATAATACCTACAATAATTAATATAGGTTTATCTTCCGCGTATAATTATGAGGGGCATGCTTAAAGGGGGTCAAGTTCGTTATATTAGTATTATACAATATTATTATATGAAAATTTTACTTGCCTTTTCGTCAATATTTGTTTTAAAGGCTTTAATTTTGAATTTTGTCGCATATGGATGAGGACATCAAATTTCAAACTGGATATTTTTCAGAGGTTGTAAGCGCATTGCTTCACTAAATTCAGTAATTTAGAAAACTATTTATTTACGATAATTGACTATCGGAATTAAAACTATTTCAAGTACACTTGACACCAATCAATATTTACGATTCAAAAATATCGCATTATTAGTTTTAAGTTCATTAACAATGCGATATTTATGAATTTCGCACTTTCAATTTATCTTATTTTTATAAATCATTCAGCTAACTGTATCTTCTATATAAAATATTACGTGTGTTGAAATATTAGATGCAGGTATTTTATGATAGCGCATACGTTTTAACATGGTTAGAGAATTTATCGGTAAAAAAGAGCTCTCGGATCTTGTTACATTGCATTAGGAAGGTTATAAAGTGATGTTATTATGCTATAAACTAGGTCGTTCTGATTAACCTGCCTTCGTGCACAGGCAAGTATGTATATCTATTAGGAAATAATCTCTTTTAATAATTCCTTTTCCCCTAGACTTACACTTTGGGATTTTAATTTAGCTGGATGTAAAGCAGGCTTTATTTTTTTTTTCTCTTCACATGCAGCTATTAGGAACAAGATCTGTTGCTAATATATACGGATAAATAGTACTGATATTTTATGGCAAACAAGACTACAGACTCGAGAACAACATAACTAGATCTGCAATATTATCATGGGTAAGAAAGTTGTTAGAGTGGTTTAAGTGGTGTGGTTGTGGTTACGTGTGAACAGAGCCTAAATCTCATGGAGATGAGTCCAACAACGTACTTAAACCTCAAAGTCATACAAACGTCCCACATAATACAGACTACAGATACAATGATGGTTTGTTTTTGCCCAGTGACATAGTGTGACTGCGATTGTTTATATTCGCGGCTTGTTTCATTTTATGATGTCATTTCGTGACGTACTCATGTGCATTTTGGCAAGAGTAGGCAGGTATTTAAAGTTTGAAAAGCTTTGATTTTATAAAGATGTTCTGGTAGGCTTAACGGTATTGTTGAAAAAATAGGGCCTCTTGCATTTCTATTTGAAGATCAAACTTGCTAAATAAATGTCTCCACCTGTATAGAAATAGAATGCTGTTGTTACGTTTTGCAGGATTTTTTTTCTTATTTCAGATAATATACCTTCCTAAAGACTGATGATATCATACTGTCATGCCTACAATACATGAAGCAAATGACTTTCTTTCGCTGTTTCAAAGAAACTTACTAAGCATTTTCTTGTGACATAAACCGGTAGTCACGTTTTGAGTAAGAGTTACGTAGGTAGTACACATGAGAGTGTTAGATTACGATGAAGATGCATTGCGCGGTTTATGCTTTCTACTAGGTACTTAACTAAATAATCGAATTACTACGCTTTTATCATCAATGTAACCGAGTAATCTATAAATACGTAAAAATGTTTAAGCTATGACGTCACAACGTGTAGGTCGCGTCGCGCTCGCCACTGCGTTTTCAAGGCCAATATCGCATTTATGTATTTTGATAATGATATATTATGTAGCGTATGTAATCGGACAATAAATGTTATAATGTCTAACACGCACAGATTTTCGTGTACCATCTGTCCTAACGCTTTGAAAAATCAAGTCGCTTTAAGTTGCTATTCAGTTTTCACTAATACGCGAGTTTTGTCCAGTAATGGAACAAAAATAGATTGTAGCCTTGTATTTACCTCTTGTACCTACATATTTCACAGATATAATTAAATACATTTTTCTTCAAGAAACGACACAATGTTTAAAATGTAAAAAGTAGAAGATAGGATAATTATATAATTTATGTTGAATTATGACAATGTCTATAACTAAACTAAACGAGTAGGTATTAACTAAAGTAAAACTTGATTTCAAAGAAAAGAATATTTATCAAGGAAAATTTAATACACTAAAACTACAAAAATGAATATAGAAAACATAAACTGAACATAATGAGAGGACGCCTCTAAGCACGCTTAATTCCGTCTTTGCAGACGACTGACTGAAAGGGTGAATGAGTTGCTGCATACAGAGAACGTGTATGTGGAGCGGTTACGGCATGTCGTGGAGGACTATATCCCAGAGATGGCGCGGGAAGACATTCCACCGACGCTGCAAGGAATGAAGCCAGACATCTTCGCCAATATCGAACGCATATGCAGATTTCATGCCGAGGAGTTCCTGCCTGCGCTGAGAGACTGCGAGAACGATCTGAGGAAATTAGGACAATGTTTTAGAAGATTTGTGAGTATTTAGTGCTTTAATTTTTTAGAACCACAATTAGATCAAAGGTGGATTAAATGCAATAAGAGCATTGACTGGTATAATTCAACCTTATTGTAGTGTTGGAGACGCGAAGTAAGTTTAAAGCGTTGAAAAATGCTTTAATTTTTTTAAATATTTTTGTTTATTTCCATTATTTGATATAAATTTTACACAATAAATGCCTGGCTCTAGTACAAACTTTTAGAACTAAAACTTTTCAGTAGTTTTTTATAATGCCACAAGAGAATTTAAAAAAATATTGTGTTATGCAGAAACTAAGTTATAGAAAAATATAATTCGTTGTGCTGAAACTAAAATTTCAAATCTACCTAAATGTTCTGATTGTAAAACTAAAATTTTTAGTCTAATGCTTTAGTATAAATGAGTCAGACTGAAATTATTTTCGTTGCAGTCAGTTGTTATCATTGAAACAGGTTTAAGTCTCTTGCAAAATAAGCCAATGTCGGCTGGCAGTAATTTATTTATCCTAATTAATATCAACTTGAACTGTAAATAGTAGCAGATTGTAAAAACTAGTTATGAAAACATTGGTGTCACGGTCCGATGGGGAGCGTGATTCCATGCCTCGATAACACTTGCTGTGGTTAAGCGTTACATTTCACGCTGGCAAACTATCCGATCGATTTTCAATCTTACTTCCTTAATATTACAGATTAGGTATTGGTTTCTATAAAATGTTTAGAGGTAATGAATAATCTTCGTGTTAGGCTGAGTCCATATTGAACGAACGAAGGCGAACAAACGAAAACGTGCATTTGGACTCATTATAATTAATGATTTTTTAGTAATATAGAAGACGAAAATATGTTGTTAAAAGCAGTAGTTACCTGATAATATTTAGTCACTGCAGCATTTAACCAATGCAATAACCAATGCACTGTCTAAGGTTTTAACTTTTCGTAGACCCGGCGCCCTAGACGCAACAGACTCTTGACTTGCCGCGAAATATAAATGAACGTGAAACTATTACAGAGAAATAAAATGTTAGGTACGAAACATACCTCCGTGATTGAAAAACAGGCTACGAAAAACATGCTTACTACACAGCGGATAATGAGAGTGGTAGTAGATATCTCCACAAGACGGTTATCACCAGTATGTCTTCATTGGCTAAATTGCTTTTTCGCGTTCTATTCAATTTGGACTTACCTTAACATTTCGATGTTTCAGTGCTGTAGTTTGATGCCGTAGCCATGGTATTTTCCCGGTTATTAGTAATGCACGATTTTGCTTGGTTGAATAAGTTAACGCCACATCGTCCAGGTCGAGTCTGTAGTTTAGTTTTCAAGGAGAAAGCTAAGAAATTTTGTAATTAGTGATAACTGTCACTATTGTAAATTAAATTTACTAGTGGGATACCAATAACACCCAAACAATGAATAAACTCTATAAGCAATAAATACATTTCATAATTATTAATAGGTATGTATTTAGTAAAAAAAATAACAACAATATCAGAGTTAAGATTTGTTGAATTATCATTAAAATTGCGGTTATTTTATTTAATTAATTTTAAATTAAGATATTTTATTTTATGTAACATTTTTTGGCTGAAAGGCAGCGCGCGTTTATGACTCATTTTTTAAAAAAAAAGGAAGCGTGCAATAATGTACCCGCGAGCCCATGACGGGCGGTTAAATACTAGTTTTACAATTTTTTCTACGTTTTTATACTACTTGGGCTTTCTAC
>DWIY01000337.1:0-14249 GCA_018248615.1 Erynnis brizo brizo
CGAAAATCAAATCGCCTCACGATGGCCCGGCTTATCGGCTGTCCAGCGTACTAGTATAGTATATATACAGGTCAGTGATTCATGATAATATATTCACTTAAGCATCAGTGAAATGAAGAAAGGAAAATATTCTGTCAGAATTTATTCCTAGGAACCAACGTGATCCATTTGTCTGAATTAGAAGTTTCCATAAATAATAATTATAATGGATATTTTTTTTTACATGCTTCGGTAGCGTGATTCAGCTCACTTGTAGCGCCATCTTTTGACAGGGGGCAAAAGTCACAACTAAACTAACTAAATGGCTAATTAACTAACTAACTGAAAAACATCAGTTTAATGGTATACGGGCGAGAAACGCTCTGGTATACGAGTTACAGAATTTGCATTCAACCTACGACCACCACGAAAAACCATCTCCATAAACCACCTTCATTCGAATTCAAATGAAGTGCATATTGACCTACAATGGATTATATGCGGATCTTTAATTACTATGCAATTTAATAGCCGTTGCAAGATATTTTCAAGATACAAGTATTGTTCTGGTTGTCTAAGAGGACCCCGTTTAATTGGCCGAATAAAACCCAGATAAATTTCTATAAACGCTCAAAATAAGGAAAAAACATAAAGCCATCGTTCTCCCGTTACTGTCATTACATTGTTAGGTATTTAAGGGTGCTAGACTAGGCAGGTTTCCAGGTCAAGAGCCGCTATTACCAGCCCTTGGCACGTAATAAGCAGTATTATTCTGCAACTGCTTGCGGTAAGAAATATCTTTTATTTACGTAAGTAATTGTTCTACGTTGTATTATGATTGAATTGCGATTGTGAATCTTGTTCTGGCTGCTTATTTGGTGTATGCTTGAAAGACAGTGCTTTCTACTCGTATTAGCTAAGTATTATCGAAAAACAGTTTTTTCTTAGGCATTTTTAAATTAAATATCTTTGTGGAACTTAAACACAAGAATGATAAATATCTACCTGAACTGAAAAACTATTTAGAAGATAGATAATTATTACAAATTTATGAAGTTGCTTATGTTACGTCGATTTTTTAGTTTTAAAAAACTTTATTGATTGTTAAATATAAAAAGGACATTGCAGGAAAAAGGCTTCTACGTAATAATTAATCGCCCTTGCCTTTGCGCACTTGCCAACTCCAGACGAAACAAAATTACATTGGTGGCTACGAACAATAGCTTTTTAGCTACGTCTTTTTTTTTAAAAAAGAATTGCAGGATCGTCATTTCGTACTGCGTAATGATCCTCAAATTCTCATAGGATAATGCGTTTTATTAAATTTATTCTAAGTATTGTCAACATTCCAAAAAATAGCACTCTTCTTATCAAAAGTAATAAAAAATAGTGTTCAGTAATTCGTCTTACAGAAAAAGATACAATATTACCTATTTGTTCCACAGCAGGACAGAATTCTTGTACTAAACGTAAATTACCTAGCATTTTGTACCGCGAACCTCGGTCTTTTATAACACTGTTCCGGTACATTCAGTTCGGCTACAAAAAGGAATTAACTTTTTTTCTCTTAGAAGTACGATACTCGATTTTAAAAAATTTTGGGTAATCGCAAATGCAGAACAAAAATGCAGGTGGAATAAGGCCCGCGATCTTGAAAATTTTTACCTAGTTCTGAGAACTACTTTAATTGACCTAGAGAGGTGCTGTCGTCTTTAAATAGAATAAAAGTTATATTTAAGGCAATAGAATGATGTGCGATTCTATTCTATTTTTGAGAAAGATAGTCGTCGCTACTTAAATATTAGCGAAAGTATGCAAGTGATACGTTTAATAACCACAACATCCTATGGTGATTCGTCACTTATTTATTGTTTTTTAATTTTGACATTTACATTGATAATATTAAATTTCCGATACAACTTGTAAGTTGTATCGGAAGTTAATTCTTCCTTATTGCGCTCGGATAATTATGTTTTTTATTTATTCTATTTAAGAAAAACTAGGTCTAGAATGAACATAAATATTAAAAATAATATCTAATCTTGTAAATTGAGACATAAATGGTTGATGTTATTTCTTCAAAAGCTGCGACCAAGACCAGTTGAAACTGTCGTTAAAATTATATTATAGCGCACAAAATAAATATACTTACCTACCATTTACGAGTTAAATAGAGTTGAAAGATGTATAATATTATAAAGTTTGCGTTCCAAGTATTTACGCGAGGGAATGCTTGCTCTAGATATTATGAAAGCTCGGAATTTAAACGTAGTTTTTGTTCTACTTTTAGTTTACACACAGTTTCGCATAGTTTTAAATAACGAACCAGGTGGTATCTACCCTTAAATACGGGTATGTTTAAACTAACTTCTGCCCGCGACTTCGTCTATTTGAATTAAAAAATTGATTTTTAGATGAAGTTACAGTAACGACAGCTAGGCGTATTAGTAATTTGCAGGGGTTATATTTAGAATATTGGTCAGTCTTTATCCGTTAGACTCCCAGACCAATGACTTTTATATGATTAGACAGAGTGATATTATACTTTAGGAAAAAATAAAGGTGGGCGCAACATTTTTAACTTTTTAGTAATAAAAAGTGGCCAAAGCATTTTAGGCATACCATAGTAAGAAAATTTCCTCACCTAACACTCGGGAAATATTATGTTGGTAGCGATTATACACGACAAATAAGCGACCTTGCCAAAACAAAAGCTACCTAAAAGTCCTTTAATTTTAGGTGTCCAGTTTTTGATATCCACTCTATCTTTATAAGATAAAATTATTTGCTCTAGACGTTCTTTATTCTGCGTCGGAATGTTTAGAAGACCACAATGCGGGCGGTCCGGACTGTCTCTCAGTTCAACCGCAAGCGAATTGCCACTAAAGCTTCTAACTTAAATGTGCAAATAATGACTTTGGTAACGATAATATAGTTTTAAAATGACACTACTGATACTTTTATTACACACATATTCATTATGATGTGAAATTACACAAAGTTCATGATTAACATTAATACTCACCGTAGATATATTATACTGAAACTGATCAATAAAAAAAATAGATTGATTAAAAGGATTTGAACTTATCAGTCAACTAAGACAGAGATATGTAATTTCAGTTTCGTAATCGTATAGTTAACGTGTATCTTTAGTATGGAAAAGAGATACCATCTGTACATTTTTTATACTAATGACACACGTATACTATTCACGCTCGGAGTACTGTAGGTTACTACTAAATATTGCGAATGCTTTAGAGTTTGCTTTACAGTGCTTTACAGGAAAAAGTTGTAGCTTAGCAGCTATACAAAAGAACCGTGAATTCAAATCTAGCCTTCACCAGACAAACGCATAAAAACTTAGACTATCACGACATTGCAAGTTAAATTTAAAAGACTATTGGGAAAAGATAAAAGCCACAACAAAAGCGTCTAAAAACAGGGCATTAGCAAAAAGCTTTTAGTTTTCACGGCGATAACGACACTTTGTCCAAGAAGTTAGATTTTTTGGAGAATAGATTAGCGATCAGGATTACGCAGGTACCTACCGGCTTATCTATGGTTCTATTAACACTTGGTGAACACAATTGTTTTCACAAAATGTTTGCCCATGTTTTGATGAGTCAAGCGGCTTAGCTCGCTTATCGGGGTTTCGCAGGCGTTGCGCAGGTCTCAATAGATGGGAATCTTATCCTGACTTCCCACGATTTTTGTAACTGTGAGATTTGACGCGGCCTTTAGATATACTCGGTATTGTAGTGAGGAAGTGCCGGACATATGAGATTAAAGTTGCCTGTATTGTTCTATGGGTTATCTATTCCTGAAGCGAATATCTTAGTCCTCGTGAATAACAACGCATTCTATCCTATTTGAGGCTAAACGTGTGTCCAGTGATTGTAGTGACCACTTAACATTAGTTACTAATATACAATGAAAAAAAATTATAATGCGCCAGGCAAAGTATTATTTACCGCTATCATCTTAAGTATTACCAATTTTTGTTTACTTAAAGGCTTTTCTAAACTGAAATGAGCTAGATTCATATTATCATTGGTAACTTTGGTCATTGGTATCATTGGTACTCGTAGCTGTATCCCGTAGGCTAGCCCAATCAAGTTACAATATTACTTGTTTGAGTATTTACACGCAACAACGCTTAAAATCCTCAAAATATTTCTTTGTTAATCACAAAACTTGTTTCTGTGCGGTACGTAAATGAATTACTTGGAAGCAAAAAATTGAATACATCGATGTCATCCCTTGTAACAATAAAAGGACGTTTTAACAAAAGCGCCTTAGAAAGTTCCCATTGTCCGAACATAAACGCTACTTGTCAATAGATGGCGCTGTGCGTTGTGTTTCTTACAAGTCCGAGCTTTTGGGGGTCGCGGGCGGAGGGGGACAAAGTTGCGCGTCCCCACCGCCACTTCCACGAGTCAACCTCTACGTTTGACAGTCGCAACGAAACCGCGCCGCGGAGAGGTCGCGTCACACTTCACGCTGCTCTCTCACATACACGCAATAAATATTTAATAACACAAAACTGTCAAACGATATAGAACACTAAATGAGTGAACACAAATTTTCGCACAATTTCTCACGGACCAAAAGCAAATTGTGCAACGGACTTAGTGAAGTGAAATGCTAACAAGTTTTTCTTCAGCGCTCGAGTGTGCTACGGACTTTGTTTCGGAAATGGTGATATCGACCCACGGGGAGTGTTTATGAGACGTTCTATAGTGAAATGAAATAAATGTCTGTGATAATGTATGCTGTAGCGGCTGTGTTCTGTGCGCTGCTGCACGTCGGCTGGACGTCGGCGGGTGCGTACGGCTCGGACAACTGCGTCCGGATCCCCGACAGGAACTCTCCGAATAATGTGTTGTGTAAAGTGCGGACTCTTGAAGGAGACGGGAGTAGCATCGCCTCGGTGACATCCGACACGAGTCGCCTTTCCATCGAGTGCAATCACCTGCTGCTGTTCGAAAGCTCCCTGCGGGCGCATTACTTCAGCGCCGTGGAGGGTCTTTCGAAACTTTCGATAAGCAATTGTAAATTGCTCCACGTGCCGGACAACACATTTCAAGACTTAAGTAAACTGAAAAGGCTGAAGCTGCGTTCGAAGAATTCGGAATGGAGTCCTACTAAGAATATGGAAATATCTTTGAACGCGTTCAACGGATTGTCGGAACTGCAGTCGTTAGATCTCGCTCAAAATAACATCAAGTTTGTTCCTTCCGGCGTGTTTTGCTCCTTGGAAAATTTGAATGCCCTGAATTTAACGCAAAACAGAATACGAACGGTCGGCCAGCTTGGTTTCGGTCAAGGATGTGGCTCGGGCCTGCACACTTTGGATCTAAGCCACAACGAGATCAAAACCCTGCCAGAAGAATCCGAATTATTGAAACTGAGAAGTTTGCAATACCTATACGTACAACATAATAATATCACCGACATATCAAGTGAAGCTTTTAATGGACTTGTTTCTATGAGGATCCTAAACATATCATACAATCGACTGCAAACATTACCCGAAGGACTATTTGCCAATGCTAGAGAATTAAGAGAAATTTACTTAAATGACAATTCGCTGTATGAACTAGCTAGAGGAATATTTCATAGGCTAGAACAGCTAATAGTTTTGGATTTGTCAAGTAATCAACTTACAAGCAACCACGTTGACGACGGAACGTTTCTGGGATTGATTCGGCTAATAGTTTTAGATCTATCCAACAACGCTCTAACTAGAATTGATGGGAAGACATTTAAAGATCTATTCTTTCTACAAATTCTCAACTTGAAGAACAATTCAATTGGTTACATTGAAGAGAATGCATTCCTGCCCTTGTATAATCTTCACACATTAAACTTGGCTGAGAACCGTCTACACACAATTGACGAAAACTTATTTAACGGTCTGTTTGTTCTAAGCAAGTTGACTCTTAACAACAATTTGCTAGTGAATATTGACCGGAAAGCTTTCAAGAACTGTTCGGACTTAAAAGAATTGGACTTGAGTTCTAACCAGCTTTTAGAAGTTCCCGACGCATTGTGGGAGCTTTCGTTTTTGAAAACATTGGATTTGGGAGAAAATCAGATATCGAGTTTTAGAAACGGATCTTTTAAAAATCTAAATCAGTTGACTGGATTAAGGCTGATTGATAACCAAATTGGGAACCTCAGCGTTGGCATGTTTTGGGACTTACCGAGCTTACAAGTGCTTAATATTGCAAAGAATAAAATCCAATCGATCGAGCGAGGGACATTCAGCCGCAACTCACAACTAGAAGCGATAAGGTTGGATGGGAACTTTTTAACGGACATCAACGGCGTCTTTTCAACACTCGCAAGCCTCTTATGGCTTAACCTATCGGAAAATCATCTAGTGTGGTTTGATTATGCGTTTGTGCCCAGTAATTTAAAGTGGTTGGATGTGCACGGCAATTTTATCGAACACTTAGGTAACTATTACAAGTTGCAAGATCAAATCCATATAAAGACTTTAGACGTTAGCCATAATCGCATAGTGGAAATATCGCCTATGGCAATTCCTAATAGTGTAGAATTGTTATTTATTAATAATAACTTTTTAAATAATATTCATGTAAATACGTTTTTCGATAAAAAGAACTTGACGCGAGTGGATATGTATGCAAATGAAATTGTACATTTAGAGTTAAATAGTTTACGTTTATTGACTGTGCCGGAAAATAAGACGTTGCCCGAGTTCTACATTGGTGGTAATCCGTTTCAGTGCGACTGTACTATGGAGTGGTTGCCTATTATAAATAACATGACGGCTATGAGACAGTACCCGCGAGTGATGGATTTGGAAAACGTTTTGTGTAAAATGACAAATACTCGTAGCGGAACCCATGTGCCCTTAACAAATCTTAAAACATCGGACTTTCTGTGTGAGTATGAGACTCATTGTTTTGCAATTTGTCATTGCTGTGACTACGACGCGTGTGATTGCGAAATGACTTGTCCACAAAATTGTACCTGCTATCACGACCCGTTATGGAACACTAATGTTGTCGACTGTTCCGGGCAATCATCTACAGAAATACCTAAGAAAATACCAATGGATGCGACGGAGGTATTCTTGGATGGCAACAATGTCCGTGAATTACAGGATCATGCATTTATAGGCAGACAAAAAATGCGATCGCTGTATGTCAATAATAGTAATGTAGATAGCATACAAAATAGGACTTTTGCCGGTCTGAATTCCTTACAAATTCTTCATTTGGGCAATAATAAATTAAAAGAATTGAAGGGCTATGAATTTTTGCAATTGAATAGTTTAAGAGAATTGTTTTTGCAAAACAATCTTATAAGTCATATCGCAAACATATCATTTTTATCCTTGAAATCATTGGAAATATTGCGTCTTGACGGCAACAGACTAGTTGATTTTGGAGTATGGAGTTTTAATAATAACCCTAGTCTAAAAGCTTTGTCCCTTGGAAACAACCTGTGGTCTTGCAAATGCCGGTATTTACAAGAATTGACCGCTTATTTAGCTGAAAACGCACAAAATATAATTGATATTACTGACGTATGGTGTTGGAATGGAGACGCGAAGCCGCCACAGAAAAAAGAGCTCAATTTAAACGGCACTGCCTGCAGCGATTATTACGCTGATAATTCAGTCATTGGAAACATGTTGGTGTCGAACAATGTTCCCATGATGGTCTCGACTCTCACCGGCTCTATTTTAATTATATTGGCTCTCCTATTACTATTTTTTTTCAGAGACTCACTTAGAGTGTGGCTCTATTCAACTTTTGGAATTCGTGTTTTCTCATTCGCTGGCACCGCGTTTGAAGAAAGCGAAAAACTATACGATGCTTATGTTTGCTATAGTCCAAAAGATGAAGAATTTGTCGTCCAATCATTGGCTAATGAACTCGAAAACGGAAATCCTTCTTACCATCTTTGTCTCCATTATAGAGATATTCCACACCATGGTACTCAGTATATGCAATGTGCTCCGCCTGTAGTAGAAGCGGCTGAAGCCTCTAAGCGAATCATATTAATACTGACAAGAAATTTCATGCAGACTGAATGGTCGAGATACGAATTCCGACAAGGATTGCACGAAGCTTTGAAAGGGTGCATTCATAAATTAGTCCTAATAGAAGAGAGTTCTGTGGTCGCTGATGCGATGTGCGACCCAGATTTGCGACCCTACCTCAAAACGAGCTCGCGGTTGAGATGGGGTCAGAAGCGATTTTGGGAGCGTCTGAGGTATATGATGCCGGACGCGTCGCATCCTAACCGCAAGGCGAGGACGCATAGCTATAGGAAGAATATAAACACGTATACCTTAGATTCCTCCGTACCTAACGGTGGGAATCGAACGTTGCCTTATCCAGATAAACCTTCTCCGGTTTTAGGCACTGGACAGGGGGCTAGTGCTCCACCAGAATACAGTACAGAGGTTCGGCAATCGCCGTCTGCTGTGAGACAAACGCAAGGAGTGGCGTACGGGCCCGATGGCAGGCCTATATCCGATCACATTTACTCCTCGATAGACTCAGACTACTCGTCACTAGAGCACGGTATGGCTCCAGGGAGACGACGTGATATGCGTCAGTGGCCACCACCACCACCTCTCGTAGACACGGGCAACGCCGTGCAAGCTTACCTAGTCTAGACGGGCAAATGCCCACTTCCAGTCACAACTATGTAAATATGTAGATCTTAGTATTAGAGCGCTGTAAATATTGTAATTATTAGTTTGTAAGTGCTATACCAAATTTTTATGTAAGTGAACCTATTATTGCCTGTTCGTTATCCTGTGTATAGATTTTGTAATAAAATTTAAAGACTGCTGTAGCATATGAATATTGTAAATAGCAAAACAAGTGATCATACTATATTAATATCAGTAATATGGCGTTATTTATACACTATGAAAATAAATTGATGAAGATTTATAATGATGACTTTGATTGATCAATCCTCCTGGTATCCTTAAGATATTTTACTACCTACATAAACACAGACACATTTAATTATATTTAAAGAATTCAATATTGTTTAATTTTACAAACATGGCAGATGAATAAAATGTAAATCAAAACAACCATTTCTGAATACAAAATTTTATTAAATTGAATTTAATAACTATTTCTAGCACATCATAATAGATAACAAACACTATGTAACAAAATTATAATTTCCTAAATATGACATGATTACTAAGCGTTATTAGTTATTTATTGCGTCTACAGTAAATCATCAGTCACCAGACAGAAAACTATAGGTAACATAATTATCATTTCAGAATATAATGTTGTTTTAAATACGTGTCAATAAATAGTTAATATTTACGGAATAATCACTATTTTTCATTTTACTTGCACACTGTAAATCTTAATTTTCTAACCTCAATTATTTTATTAATAAGAATAATAAAATTATTCAATACACCTTTGACCTTTTAAATCATTACTGGATGAAATATTCAAAGGACATCATAAAGAGAAAACAGCACAATGGCAAAGAACATTCATATCAAAATCGACCAATTTATTTCACTCATCAGGCAATTCGCATTGTTTATGGCGGTCGGAAATTCACTTTGGCTTGATTCCAGTAGCCAGAGCCTCTTCCTGTTTTATTATAATTGGTCATTGTATATGATTCGCCTACTCGCCTGACTCACGGGCAATCTAGTTCGGCGAAAGCTTTTGTTCAGACATCATTGTTAGCCTGGTAGACTTTAATTTTTCGCTGAAATCCTTATCAGGAATATTGTGCAGTTCATGAGTACCTATTTATATTTTTAAACGTTAAATTTAATTTTGCTACTATTTTGTTTGTTTTAACCTTCATTTTATTACTATTTTGTTTATTAAAGACTGAACAAAACATGATGCTTCTAAATTCTATGGGAGTTGTATAATCTATTTAATTTATTTGATTTTTAGTTTGTTGAAATGGTGTATAAAATTTATTTTTGAAATAGATTCCAAAATAAATTTATAAAAATAAGCACTCTTTCCACATAAGACGTGATGCAGTTATGTTTTCTACCTATAATAATAGGCCATTGTTTATAATCGCTCAGTATCGATGACTAATAGAAAATAATCTAATTCTAGGAATAGATTCTGTAGTTTTGTAGTCCGGTCTCGTGCGTGAAACGTTGTATGGAATATGAACATAGAAAGACGAACTGTTAATAATAGATACAATACTAGTAACGGCGTATAGTCGCTTTAAATAATGGTCTATATTTTTGATAATATTGATTTAAAATAAACTAGAAGTGGGTCTAGATTCAGACATTACGGACATAACCTTTTCGTTTCTTGATTGGCTGTGTGTGTTTTTCTTTTTGGTGTCCGTGACCTTCATGCAACTGGATATCCTAATATAAGGTTATGAGTGTAAAGTATTAAAATTACTAGATACTTACTTAAAATTCCTTGATTGTCATTTCAGCTTGAATAGTTCTACCGTGTACAACACAGTGTACGGTAGTTTCTTTCGACAAGAGTTTCTTGAAAAGTTTAAATTGTGATTGCTTAGATATATTGTGTATGTGTAACTAGACAAAATTAAATTTGAGTCACTTTTATTTCTCATAAAATGTGTGGTTATTATCATTAAAAACGGGTCGAATCTCAAACTAGGCTATCATTGTTTAGTCGTATTTATGAGCTTTTTCAAAATTTCAACAACGTTGTTAGTCATATCGTGTCTATTCTGTTCCAAAAGTGTTTCCAATTTATTGCGCTTGTGCTCTTGCGTTACAGCGAGGTTTGAACAAAGGGCTTTTTTAACTACTTTTTACCTCCAATAGAGCTTTTTTAGTTTTTTATTTATTGTGCGAGCTTTCGTTGTGTCATTCATTTTCAACGGCGATGCTCCGACAAATATTGCTGTTCGTTATTTTTATTTATTTACCGTTATTTAAATTTGTGATTTGAATTTTTTTGCCATTCGAACTTGATATTTGTTACAATAGTTGTGACTTTCGCTAATTGGTTCAAGCTTTTCGAACTTTGATTTGATTCTTTTGTGATTGCTTTTTTGTTCATTTTACGTTTTGTAAACTATTAAATCATTAAAGAATAGTAAATAACGCTTCAGATTCACAGACGTGGATTAAGTAGTAGGTAACAGTATTTTAGATATCATCGGTCTTAAAAACACATTACAAAAATTATATAAGTTATTGTTTTTCTGTGACCTCCTTTGTTTCTCAAAAAAGGAATAAAGTAATCAAGACTGCTGGAAATATTTTGTTTTGTATTTGAACTAAGTCAGTCGGCAATCCTCTTCAAACGACACACTAGCATGGTAGTAACAACTTTACGAGGATGTACAATAACAATAACTGCTTATAATAGGTCATTGCAAGTCCGCGCGCGGTGGTTGAGTAACACTGTTTAAATATGCAAGCTACTACTGTTGGAAGCTTTGTTCATATAGGGTGAACTTACAAATGATGGAAACGACTTATGTGATATTTAATTTGTAGCTACAAATTTAATTTTGTTTTCTATATGTGTAAATAAATGTTTTTTTTTGTACCAATTGGTGCAGTGAGGTAGAGTAGGAATGCTTCAGCCTTTTCTATTGTGTGAAAGACTTACTCCACGGGTCTTATATTTTGTCACCGACCTCAAAAAACAGTAAGTGTAACAAATTTTATTTCATACTGTTTGTAGTCGGTTTAATTTTTTAAAATTGTTTTATTAGCCATTGTTCCCCATCTAACTAACAACAACAGACGACCTATCTGTTTGTTTTTTTTAGTGTTTTTTCTCAATACCTACTCACGAAATAGCACCATTCGTGGAATATCAGACTACTGTGAAATTGACTGGTAGAGAATGCCCAAAGTGCATTAAATCCAATTTTGTACTTCTGGTGCATACAAATAAATAAATAAATAGTTTTCTATTCTCTATCGCCATTAAAACTAACAGTCTACTCCTGCAGTGACCATTGAACATCAGATTTATGGTATTTTGCAATTTTCAATTATTTTTCAATTCATTCTCTATCGAATCTCGGTATACTAGTAAAATCCGTTCTCAAGCGTAAGCCGCCGGCTAGCTAACTCAGATCACGCACGACGGCGGATATCGCGTCCGGTCAGTTCGTCGTTAAAAAGTTACTGCTTTCCTGTTTACATACCGATATTCGATGGATTTTTATAATAGTATTGTCGAGTTTTAACAATCGTTGATGAGATGTTGATGGGATTGACAAAGGTAAAATGCGTTAAAATATTTTGAATGTTTTCCAACTGACACCGCGTTTGTTTGCAGATACTAGGTATCTACTCGTGAACTATTTGGAGTCTCATCCACCTCCTCAAGGGGGCAGATGCCACGGTCAAAAATTTATCCGTTTTTTTTGACAGTGTGACAGATTTATGTACTTACAGCATTATATTATACTGTCTTTGAATGTTGATCGGGAGAATTTGCTGGGAAAGCTCGACATTTGGACGAGGTTAACTTGACGTACCGCATTTGAGTAAACAAGAGTAAATTTTTTACTGTAACTTAATATTTGGTCTTTGATTTCATGGTAAGCTTTTCGGCATATGGTTGTTTCGATTTTAGTAGTACCTAGTAACGATTTTAATTTGCATTAAGTAATAGGTGATATGACCGTAGCAGGTTGCCCAGAAAGGTATCTTATCGCCAGCCTCGTAAACCGTCACAAACCAGTATGTTACTCATGTTTCATGTATCGGCTGAGTATGGTTGCCCATGTACTTTATTTGGTGCGAATCTTAGCCCTCATGAGTAGCGAAGCTTCCGCATACAACCTTACATAGGATTTTTCTTTATTTAAGTTCCTATTTGGATTCGATGTTTGTGTCCACGGATCGCAGTGACCCCTCCATCCAGTATGCCCATTTGCTACTCATTTATTATAAACAAAATGCAATGGAATTCAGAGCCATACGTAACATTAAATGTTGCATAACATCAAGGAGACTCAGCGCTTCGTTGAAACGCGAAACACGTGTCGTGAAAACTTTTTGCACATCTGTGTCCGAGAAGTCAAGCGCTGTGTACCGTTGTATAGACGACTAAGTTTTGTACGTTGCTTCGCCTGTGATTCGAATTTAATAACGTTTCATACACATGGCCCCTTGGATCATTTAATCGTGGGTGCCATGTACACACACAAGATAAAAGTTCACATAGATTAGAAACAGACATTTAAACTCATCATTCAAATTTCTGCTTCGCTGGGAATCGAACTCAACGTCTTACACCAGACCTAATTGCTATGTCGCACAAAAAAGCTCGTAAGACTAAGTTATAGCATACATTTTTCGTATGTCGTACCTATATCAGTGCGTATTTTAATTATTATATTATGCAGCTCCATACAGAGCCCTGTGTTCCAATTTTTGCATATTGGTTGGTGGGTCGGTTACGTCAGCCTATTAGGATAAAGCCCATGCACTACACAGGTCATCGGTCAAATTTATTATATGGCTCAAACACTCTTAATCTCCTATCTCTAGGCACAAGTCTCTCATCAGGTGCTGATAGCCATTATCAGCTAACGGCTAACATTTTGGCCGTAGGCACCCAGGTTCGAATCCTGGTATTTAAAGAACAGCTACCTCATTTCAGTCTTTCCCAGATATTCACCTTACTGTTGCAGTGCAAATATTTTTTTAGAGATATTCCGTATAGTTTATTAAAAGCACGTGTATTTTACGTCCCATGAAAACATAATAAACTCACCGTTTGAGCTAAATTAAAAATCATTTGCAGTTAGCCGTATGTATGTGTTACATAGTAGGTACACACAAACTAAAGTCTCGTTAGAATTTTTTGCAGTATTGATGGACGTAAAAGGCTATTAAACGTTTTTTAAACAACTTGAACTCACGATACCTATCACAACATACTATTAACTACACAAAGCACTTGTTTTTACAGATGTGGAGTCACTGACTCCAGGCGGTTCGTTATTTGAATCCGTTGTCACGACATAATAGGTTTTAAGTCAATAAAAGTTTTATTATTAGCTGATAGGTACATGGTGAGTAGCGAAAAGCAATTTAATTATGCATCAAAGTGTGAATGGGTAGTAATTTATAAATCTACCATCTGCGGGTACGAAACTAGGGTTAATCAAGGGGCGATTCCATCATTATCTCATCATAACCTCTATCATAATCTTGGCTGGTATAGTTACCGTCATGAGTCGTGAGCACAGATAATCGGTGGTAGGGATATTGTACACTTTCGGCCAATGAATAACAG
>DWIY01000338.1:0-14243 GCA_018248615.1 Erynnis brizo brizo
AGAGCAGTGTTGGAGCCATGATAAAAGTACCTACTTATGTTGAATGGATGAAAAATAAGCTATCCGAACACAAAAATTTAAATCTGGCTGGCTGGTAATGGAATTTTCAGTTAGGCCCTAAATGGTGAAAGAATGACTTTTTCGAAAAAACATTTGGTGGGTTTAGTATTAAAGAAATTAAAAAAAATAAGTCAGAAAACTGTCGGGTTTGTAAACTAGCCATAGG
Organism: Erynnis brizo brizo; assembly: GCA_018248615.1. Taxonomy (NCBI): domain Eukaryota; kingdom Metazoa; phylum Arthropoda; class Insecta; order Lepidoptera; family Hesperiidae; genus Erynnis; species Erynnis brizo. The sequence continues at coordinate 227 of DWIY01000338.1, forward strand.
CGTCCCCAAAATTATTATTATTTTCATCGTTAAATCTATTTTCAAAAAATCGTTTAGACAGGATTTTAAATAAAATTTCCAAAACACTATTTTAGAATGAGACTTAATTCCATTACTCCAAGCAAGGCCTCTATTTTTGTGTTCGGATAATATTACAAATATTAATAATTCTATTCAACATGATTTTACGATGCCTCAAAAACTTCTCTTAAAAATTCCCGCGAGCTCTCCACCTATAATGGACCCAGTGAGTCAGCGTGGCCATTCAGATGGACACTATTATGGCAGCGTCTGCTATTTGCGAGTCAATATGGAAATACTCATTTAAATGTCAATTTCTGCGACTATATGGCCCATCGCAATTAGGTACCGTTCTTCTTGCGTCACCTCGCCTAGAATGTACCTAATTGTCCATCGAAAATTTCTACGATCCTTTTCTTCAAAATGGGCAAAATTGTCGACGATTTTGGATATTTTAATATTATCAGAGGAACAAAAGGAATATGATGTGTTAGATGGACAAAAGAAAGAATTGATTATGCACCGATCAAGTTGATAGCTTAATTGCTTGAAATGATTCATAGTTCAACGAAAACGAGAAAGACACGCATAACACTGAGTCAGCATGATAGCACGATAGTCGCAAAACTTGATAGGTTTCTTAATCAAACTTAATACGACTGTGCTTGATTGTCAATTTAATGTTTTTGTTTTATGTTAAGTACCTAATGTTTACTTGCGCTTTCCGTAGGGGGGCGGGAAGTATGACGTGCCTTTAAGGAAAGTACTTAAAGGAAAATACCGAAGTGCGCCGTAATACGTTGCATTGATAGTTAAGGATAAACAATTTATAAAAAGTTAGGTATGTACGTTTCATAAAATTAAATAACACTTGCTGTAACGGTGAAGAAAAACGTCGCGAGGAAACATGCATGCCTGAGAGTTTACAAAAAAATGTTCTCAAGGGCATGTGGACTCCACCAACCCGCATTAGGCTAGTTTGGTTGACTAAGGCCTACATCCTTCTCATTGTGAGAGTAGACCCGACCCTGCAGTGGGTCATTTATGGGTTACAGACAGACACAACGTTTCCTCAGACTTCATTCTAAGAAATGCTCTATTCGATTTTTTTTATAATTTAAACAGTAAACACACAAAAACAGCTGTTGTAATTAAGCTTAAGGTGTATCCAAATTCAACTTCAATTTACGCTAATAGTTCATGTTTTTACACTTGTCCAGTTTGATAAACAATCTTGGCGCGTCTTTTTATTTTAGGTAATTTGCGATTTGAAAACAACGCAAACGTTAAATTATAAAAATTGAAAAATTAATAACCATTTAATACTAAAACAGATTTCTAGTAACTTTAATTTTTTTTTTTAAAGCAATTTTAAAAAATTTTCAATAAAAAGTAAAACCAAGATTGTTTACCAAATTGGACAAGGGAATAAAAACGCATTGTAATTTAGACAAGTCACTTTTGGAGTAGCACCCTAAATCTAATCACAAACCTGGTCTTCATCTGAGCTTGGTATAGATCGGAGGACCTGGCTCGTTTGGGCGGCGGGGTGCTCGCCGAGCCCTCCTCGGGCCTCCGGGACCTCCTGCCCTCCCGCTGCGTCTCGCGCCCTTCACGGGACCCTCCGCTGCCGGTCTCCGTCCATGATGATGCTGACTGTTGGTTCAGGGGTTTGGAGTTAGGAAACCGGAAGAATGGCGTTGCAAAAGCGAATATTTTAGAACAAGAACGATGCGTTACATAGAATCAGATAAACAGTTGACGGTCTTTGCTGAACTAGGATTTGTAAAATAAATGAAATAAGTGTTTTGGCAATAAATCTGTTTCCATTTAAATGCATCTCTTCATATAATGATCAAAGAAGAACAAGATTACAAACACCGATTAGGTTCTAAAACAGCGGATGATAAGAAATATTTGGCAAATCGTTACCTCTGGGTTATCCTTTTGGCAAGCATATAAAACATTTGAGTTGATGACTTAATTTTGCTTTTAAGAAGGTATTTGATCATAGAAAAAGGAAGTAAATAGAACGGCAATAGTAACATAATTGTTCCAAATCCACTGTAGCTAGTTCAGCTAGTGGCATTCACGCCCTTTAAAACCTAAGTTACTCTAGTGTTTTAGTAGAGTGGCGAGTAAATCACCTACTTGTTACTCGACTAATACTAGCTTAATGTTGAACCAGGCTTAACACGCAGTCGCGATGAAATGAACTAATTCGCGCTCAATTTAGCTTATACCTACACCTCAGCAAAATCACTAGCATAGTTTGAACTAGGCTTAACAAACAGTCGCGGTGAGAGCGATAGAATCCGTTAATACGCGCTCAGTTAGGGCACACTATAGAATGAGTGGATACTAATACGTGCTCAGTCGATGGTGAGCAGGAGGCAGAACCTCCGTTCCACCTCAGCAGCCGTTCTATCTCCCTCCCATGTCTATGTATTGGATAGTGTATGTGTGGTGCAATTGCAACCTACAACTCACCGGGGAAGACTTCTGGTCGAGCGTGGGCACGGGGGCGGGCGGCGGCACGTCGGTGAGCCCGCGCACCTGCAGCAGCTGGGCGGCGCGCAGGAACTCCTTGAGCTGCTCCTGCCCGATGTGCACCTCGCCTTGGTACATGAACCTGGGTACCGGATAGTGTAAGTAAAGGTCCGGGGAAGAAAGTTGATTTTCTGTTGAGAAATTCTGAGATTTTGATAAGTTGGTATCATTAAAGATTCAGAGAAAAAAAGCTGAGTTCCTTTGAAAAATCCTGAGATTTTGATATCTTGGTATTTTTGCTAGTTGATGTACCTAAAGAAGACTATTTGTTTTTCTAAGAATAAAGCTCGGGAGATCGAGTGTATTTATTCTGAAATTCCAAAATTTCATCCGGCTGATTCAATCCTGATATCTTAGGACAAATGATTACTCTACCAGCGAGGAGACTGGTGAAATTGTAGTCAAAAACCTAAAGCGTTGTTCCAAGTGTGATCTAGGATTTAATTTTTGATGTTTAGGTAAACCAAAAAGGTCAACGCTGGAGAGTTCTCAAAAATTATGATAAATCTACTTTCCAATTGATTTGTTTAATATAAGTATCACACTTCTTTTCTTTAAGATACGATCAAGACTCCTTATCGTATGACACTGAAAACAGTTGTAGTTCATACCTGAGAAGGCTTTCCATGTCTTTGTCGTGGACATCCCTGAGGATGACGATGGGATGTTGGCACGGGTTCGCCTTCAGCAGCCTCCGGAAGTATGGACTGCACGCCGACAGCACCACCTGGTTGTACAGGATCTAGGTTAATTATGAACCAACGTTTTCAATTTCAGTTGCAGAATTCAGAAAAAATTCCAGCCTCCTTTAGAAAGAGAAAGATTCGTCTACCACACTCACAAAGTATGACTCCCGCAAATTGCTTATGCGCCTGCACAGTCGCCCTTTCGGTGACGTCGTCTGGTGACAATTTTTGTGCACCCTATCAATAAAATTCATAAATTTATAAACTGTCGATATTAAGGATTCTGTTGCAAGCCGTATTTTTGCAATCTGATAACGTCATAATGACGTCAACGTGATGTTTCAACGTTCCTAACTTCCTTCCTTGATTTTAGTCCTTGAAAGTTCACTTCTGGAAATGAGCCTCCCCTCATCAACGACATTCAGCTGGTCCTAGGCCCTTTGAATCCAACGGTTTCCCGCTGACTTCTTAAGGTCGTCAGTCTACCAGTTCGGAGAGCGGATTGTGCTCTTAGATTTTCTAGATGTGATTCGAAGACCTTTCTTCCCCATCGGTTGTTAGTCCTGCGATGTGGCCAGCCCATTGCCACTTCAATTTGCAGCAGAGAACTATGTCTTTACCTTCCTTCCCACCTTCCTTCGTTCTTCCTACCTTCGTTCTTCTACGGATTTTGATATTATGTTCTTAAACCTCTATAATTACCTTGTGTGCAGTGAAAGTGGCGCCCGCGCAGGCGAGGGTGACGTCCACGAAGTCTTCCTCGTCGCGCAGCCGGCGGAACGACGACACCATGGCCGAATGGAAGTCGTTCCACCGCAGCGAGTACTGCTGCTCCCCGGGGGGACCGCCGCCTGGAGACAGAGTAGTGATGAGATGGGAGAATGAGCATTAATGTGCTGTGTTTAGAGTTCTTATTTGATTGGTGGGTCCAATTGAATATCACTATGACCGAATGGAAGTCGTTTCACCGTAGCGAGTAATGCTGCTCCCTGGGGGACAGGGTAGTGATGAGATGGGAGAATGAGTTTTGATCTGCTGATACAACAGCTCTAAACAGAGATTCTTGGATAGAAACTGATGGAGAAAAATTAACAACTCTAGATGTGCAACATCCAAGACCACGATCCTGTCATGAGGCAACGAATAAACTGAGAGAGAGAGAGGGGGGAGAGAGAGAGAGAAAGATAATTTAGAATTCTTATTTGAATGGTTGGTCCAGGTGGATGACGCTTAAGTTTTAGGCCAGACGCTCATTGTGACTTTGTCACTGTCGCCTACGATGCGCTCACTGGGTGTTTTTCCCGTAGGAATAAAGTGTTATCATCAACATAACCCTTACGTAATTTTTGGCTCGGTGGCATAAGTTACACGGGGCTCGTAATCTACATCCGTTTGATTTACCGATTTTTTGTTACGTCCCATTAAAGAGGATGTCTATATCCGTCCTAAAAAAATTATATTTTCTGCATTACCTATATTTTCATACATGTTTTAATCATTTTGCACTATGTAATAGTGAAAAAATTTGGTGAAACTTTTTTTCTATAAAAAAACAGCTTGAAGCCAGCTGGCTCATTTCGTATGCACATGGAAACATTCAGGACCTCGTATGCAAAATCTCGGGAAAAAACGAGAACTACTTTAAAATTAAAATCGCGCGTATCTACCGATTTAGGCCATCACGCCCTGTGCGATTATGCGACTGTGGCAATTTCAAATCTATTTTTTTTGTAGAAATAATTTAAGAAAATACAGCATTTGTTATTGTTATTTAAAAAAAATCCTAGCAAACAGCATCAATCTTATTATGCGCATATGTGCAATAACTGTATGCATCATTGATTTAACAATGATTAAGTTTTCGACCGATAATGTTTACTTTTTTAATTAACAATTAAATTCCACTATTTTATGATCAATTAATTAACAATCACTTAATTTATTCACGAACAATTAACATCTGTACCTACCACAGACAACACATATAAGTTCTTTATTTGAAAATTTAAAAAACAAAAGTAAAGCCTGCATGACACAGAAGCGCGGCATGTCAACGCGGCACTTATCAACCCGCGCAGCGCTGCGGGTCACTTCAGCCCCTCGCTGCCTTTTATCTACCAGCGCAGTCGTAGACCTACTTTGCTTTCGCTGTGCTATTTATTTCAAATATCGATACTAGGGGTGAAAGCATTCATAATAATTAGAGGAAACAAATATCATTTAAAATAATGCACTGTAGAATACACATAATTATGGATTGTCCAGATAGTACATTTAAAAACTTTCAGCAAATTTGTTTAAAAAACATATTAGCGAGGCATATAGGTGTAAACTCGTTTTTTCCTGGATAAAAAATAAAAACATAATTTTGAAATTTAGGACCTAATTGCTTTTGTCATCTTTGACCAACGCATTTGACTTGCGACCATTCACGACCCTCCAATCAAAACTCTGACCCCTTAGAGGGTTGCAACCCACAATTTGAATCTCTGTTGTAGGTAACCAGTAAAATAAAACAAATGGTTAGACACATTCTAACCATTTAATTTTAAAGTCATGTCAAAACTTTACTTAACAACATAAGCAAATAGAAAAGACTAAATGAGATAAACCAGGATGAGTTAGTGAGATAGATAGAGGAGTAAGGCCACTTATACCCGACAGGCGAAGCAATGAGGAGAGTTTTACTGATTTATACCAACTATTGAATACATTAATACATAAAAAATGTTAAAATTGTCCAAAGCTTTTGTTTTGTTTTGATTCGCAACCCTCCGATCAAACCCCACAGGGGGTTGCTTCCCACAATTTGCTATTGCAATTTGCAAATCACTGCTCTCAGCAATGATTAATAACACAGCTTCAAAATAAACGTCAATTTTTAATTTTTCTCAGCCAAATTTTTATTTAAAATTCAAGAAAATAGTAACGTAGTAAAAAAGTAAGTAAACAGTCATCAGTGGCGGATGGAATGTATGAGATAGAGTTTGTGTGTAAATAGGACGCGGTGGACATTTTTACACGTCAACTGCGATGCTGTTAAATAACGCAGTTGCGAAACTGAACCGAAAGTGTTCGTTCATTTTCATTAGGTATGCTTGACGTGAACACACGTCCCGTTTTGAGTAGGACCGTCCCAGTTTCAGCTACTTTGTAAAAAAAAATTAAAACAAAAAAATTAAAACGCTGCTTGTCCAATTAGTATGTACTAATACTACTAATAGTTAAACAATGTACGTAACTCACTGCATAACGAAGTGTTAGGGTTAGGGTAGTTATTTACGTTTCAAAATACGTGTCAGCATTTGCTTCAGTCTTTTTTTAATGTTATTGGACGTTGTGTTGAAGTATTTCCGCAACTGTATAAAAGAAGCATGCTAGTGTGGCATGCTAAGCAGTGGCTGCAAACATTTTTGTCTCTCCGGAAAAGGTCCGACAGAGGGTATTTCAAAATGTTGCGAATCGGGTAACATACTGTGTAGGGCTAGACGACCAGCGTGTCGAAGACCTCCGACAAGGTTTCACAGCTGCCATCTATCGATCACAATCGGGACTTAGATTGACATATCCAAGCACAGCCACCCAAGTAATTTGCCGTCGTGAATTAATGACTACCTATAACTATGATTCCTTGAATTCGTAATTTCAAGGATAAAGCAACTAAAATACTAAGCGATACTAATTCCTTTTTGGAATTAAGTCCTGTAAAGCGATGAATTCTTAATCTTATTAGATTTGAATAAGAGTACCTACGAATCCTTTATTGAAACATTCCAGTTAGAGTTCATCTCGCTAAGCGAAAATCAATTAGCAAAATGTTGAAGACTTTTAAAAGAATATCAAAAATGTATAAAGCTAGGGGCAGGGATTATAATTAAAGCGCTCGGAGACGGTTACAGATCACAAATTACGAGTCGGATGAAAAAAAAAACTTTTTCAGCAAAATTCTATGTCACAACTTTGTATCAGTATAACTGATAAGTTGTTTTTATACCTTTTCTGCAGATCAGAGCAGCGTGGCGGACTATGCACCCATTGTGGAGAGAAGCCATTGCCCAATAGTGGGATTAAATTAAGGTAGCAGCCATCACCTCTAAAACATCAGACATTTTTGCATGAAACAAGACACCAATCCCGTAATCTGTCCAACATAGATTATAAATAAATCTACAAGATCGATTATATTAATCCATCTTCAGGCGAATTCAACAAGAAATCGATGGGGTAGATAGACAAAAAAGGACAAAAGAGATTATGACGTACGAGTGTGAATGCACGTCTACCCTCCCCGGCGGGCGTAATGAAGCTATCGGGGGTGGCGTCCCTTTAGATCTCGACGATAAAAACTGTTTTCATTAAAATGTTTTTGGCTGTCGAATTGTGATGACAGCTGCTTTGAAAATTTTTAAATATAATTTTACTTTTTTGTTTTAAAATTTGAATTAGCATGTATCTAACTATATTTATAATGTTAAGTGGTCAAGACATGAAAAACGTGCTGCTTCACATTTAATGGCGGGTTACGAGGACCAAATTATTCCGTATAAAAACTTAATTGTTTTTTAAATATTATTTTGTTCGAAATATAGTGAGCAGCATAAGGGTTAACGTATGTTGTGGATGACAGGCAATTGGCCGTGCTGTTATTAGCCTTTAAATGGAGCATATTAAGAACTGTTGCGATTAATACGAGAAATCTCCATATATTCTAGCTATAAATCTTTCAACATTCAAGAACATCGCTGTTACTGTGTCGAAATATATTTAAAAGTGTCATTTAACAAATGATTTAGCGGGAAATCGCCACGGCTTCACCTAGAGTAGGAGTAATGAGGTACGTGCAAAGCGATAAATTCTACGCAAAGAGAAATTTTGACGTATTTTAATATATCTCTCGCCGTTTCAAAACTGATTAATTTTCTCCCAGCAATTCTTTTATGATAAATAAGTAGGTACATCCGATCTAAATTCTAGGAATACAAAATAGGGAATATAAAATGTAATGAAGGCGAACAATTTGTTCCTACAATTTCCTAGAACGCCAGTCCGAGTCGCACAATGTTCGATGTTATCCACGAATCCATTTTCCGCAGTCGGAGGAAAATAAGAAAATCACACCCCCAATCTTGAGTAAACGAAAGCAACGTCATTAAACAAGTGCCGCGGCGATCGCCCTCACCCCCTATCCTGGGGGGATGATCCCAGGACGAGGGGGTGGGGGCGAATATCAACGAACTCATACGTACGTGACGGGTGGACGCTACGCTCGTCATATACATTCTGTTGGTAAACAACTGCGTATCGTGCGAGTAAAAGGTTACGCTTTTTTTGAATGTCGCCTGATGGCTAGGACTCGCTTCAATCCCACTTTATTTAGCTTTCGGTTCGATCGGCGACGCACCATATATCGATTTATAGTAGTTGTATTCTTCTAGAAAACGTATTGGTATACCTATGAGTAGCGTGATATTTATGTGACCGACCAAAGGTTTTTTTCAAGCTCACAGCTGCTATCTGGATTGTTGCGTAAATGTTTTCATATTTTCACAATTTATACCTAGATTATAAAGTGCTTTGTCCAGTCGAGTTGCATAATTGAATAAAATATTATTTGCTCAAAACTTTTTCTTCGTATATCTGCGACTGCGATATTACGCAGAAAATTTCCGCTTGTCTATGGTCATGACGTTCTATGCAAAGATAGAGCGGTCAATATATTCCAAAATTTAAAATGGTAATCAGCCAGTCTCTGAAGTTTGCGTAAAGGGATTAAGCGGTTTATTCATGGATTCTAATTTGAATTATCGAATTAGAATTGAAATTAATTTACCGAGAAATTATTGTAAAAACTAAATATTGTGTGTTCTTTACCTATACACTACTAACAACATTGATTGAACTTTTGGGTTAATGTTTAATAAGTCAATTTTTTATTACCTTTCGTAAATGCGATATAGAATAAGAAATTAAGTTAATAAGGTCTAATTTACAAATGTCAAGGAAACAGTTGCAGTTTTAATATCCAATTTAGATGCATAATAATAAATGTATTATAAAATACTAGTAATATGATGCCCCTACCTCAATTTAATAAGTGTCATTACTTTTATATTTATTACTTTTATTTTTATTAACTGTTGTTGGTAATTCACAAAATAATGTCTTACAAAAACAACTATTCGACTCAAATTACCGAGTGGATAATTTTCCTTCGTACCTCTGTATTGAATAAACAAAAATAGATTTTCTCCGGTAGGTAGGTACCGCGGGTAGATTAATGGCAGTCGTATGATACAAGTGTAAGAAAATAAATTTGTCTCACAATGTACGAAACAACGAACACACTGTTGATTTCAATGTACGAATGTGCGTATAAATAAATACGTTTTTAGTTTTTACGTATTTGTAAAAAGACATCGTGGGGATATTTGAGAGTTATTTGAAATGGAGGTGGCTTGTTCAAGAAAATAATTGAAATAGTTAAGATTAAGGTCCAAATATACCTTTTGTTTGTAATAATGTAAATATACTAGACATTTATACTTAACAATTAATTTAATGTAAACATAAAAAATAATTTGAATGATTTTTTGTTTTAAGATAAGGCGCCATTAAATTTTAGTGTTCTGTTTAAGTTTTATAAAGCTAATAAAATCAAAGATCGTTACATCTCAGTCAGCAGACAAGCTATTCAGGTTTTATCGCATAATTTTGGTCTAGCATGTTTTACTTATCAATTGCGTATTTCACTTTGTTCTTTTTAAACAAACAATATTAATAAATTTTCGTTTTGAAAGAACCTAACGTTAAACTTTATTATTATATTAAATGTTAAAATAGTTGAAATTTTGTATTGTTTCGACTCCTGATTTTATTAGCGACATTCACATAAGTATAAAGTTTGAGTATCATTAATTTGTAAGAACATTTTTATTGAAGACTGTCAATGTGTAAAAGGTGTAATTTGTCGTAAACTTTAATAATTTGTTTCCTTTCGTTTCCTCACTTTTGTTTGTTACAACAAGGTTTAATTATTAATTATTTGTATCGTTTCGTTTCATTGCAAACATATTGATAGCGATAGGAGTTTCATATATTTTAGCATAAAACCAACAACAAGATTTTACTCATCAGATTATAAGCGACATGAGTTTTAGGTATTGTCCGTAGAATGTCTATTCTATTACTCACTCGTGTAAGTTTATTTTGCAGATATTGTTGGTGTACTCTCTGGTCTCGGTGTCGGTGGCCATCATTTGTATCGTTTCATTTTATCGCTTTATAGATTATAAGCGACGTGAGTTACTAATTTATTAAAGCGACTTGAGTAACTATTAAATTTTAGTATCAATAATTGGCAAGAACATTTTTATTGGAGATCGTCAATGTGTAAAAGGAGTAATTTGTTGTAAGTTTCAATAACATAGGTAATTTGTATCGTTTCGTTTCATCGCTCATGTCGTGTAAAATTTGTTTTAAACAGTGCAACAGAATAATAATAAAGATGATTCTGTTTTAATTGATATATATTGAATAAATTGATAGACATTATTCTATATGAGACAAGAGTTTCATGCTTTACGAGTAGCATCAATACCTACTTCGAAGGCATCTATCTAGCTAGACTTGTACAAGATATAATTATTGATAGTAAGTAAGGTATACAGTAAATTTTTTACACTTGTCCAATTTGGTAAACAATCTTAGCATGTCTTTTTATTTTAATTTGGGATTCGCACGAAATTATAAAGATTAAAAAACAAATTATCATTTCATGCTGAAACAAATTTCTAGTGACTATAAGTATTATACTTTTTAAAGCAGTTTTAAACTTTTTTTCAGCAATAGTGCCAAGATTGTTTACCAACTACAAGACTAATAAAAGTGACGATAGGTGGTGTATTAGTGTACTCTTTGGTCTCGAAAATATTGTCTGTCTCTGTATTTGTATTTGATAAGAGTAAAGAAACGGGTTTTGTGTTGTATTGGTGTACTCACTGGTCTCGGTGGCCATGGCGGGGTGGTCGGAGGGCGGCAGCGCGGGCTCGTGGCGGCGCGCGCTATACTCCACTCCGGCGCATTCCAACCGCGCTCCGATCGCCGCCACTGTAGAGCCTTTGTCACTTCTTGCTGAGGTATATCCTTGGCGCGATCTACTTTTATTTTGTGTCCTTTATGTTCGGCCCGCGTTCGCGCATCCAATTGTTTTTCTTATTTTATTTAAATTGTCATGTAAATAAAGTTTCGTTTGAGTATTTAGTTTTGTTTGGATGCCCTGAAAGAGGATGCGGCGTTAGTTGCGGATTGTTTTGGAATAAGTAGGTACCTACCTAATAGGTACATTGATTTGGACGCGGCTCTGACGGGTGATTTTTGAAAATATTTGTTTTTTGACGCTGCAGGGTGAAAGACGATTTTTCGCAATAACCGCTCGGTGTTGTCATTAAAATTGAAACCATAAACAATTGCACTAATTAAAAAAGTCAATTATTATTGTACTAATTAATAAAACTATTACAACAAGTACCGAAATATTCGAGTAATTTACACAAATGAACCAAAATTACTTCCAATGCCGTTAGTACCGTTCAATTGCATTCAATTGCATAACAACATGGGTTTAAATACAAAACACGTCGTTACATCGTATCGCGTCTAATTGTAAAGTAATTTGGGTAATCGTCCAATTTCGGAGTCGATTAATAAATAATTATGTCGAATGAATTATCTACGACGTGTGCGAGTCGGAAAAGCGTAACTCACGTACTCGGGTCCACGTGACGCAACTGAAAATTCTCAATTAACACATTGCACGCACCGAGCACTGAGCGCGGGTCCGCGCGACCGGCCGATGATCGCGGGGTGGCAATTTAGGGCCGCGGTGCAACGATCGATGGCGCGCCCTGCATCGCCACAATAAGGGAGGAGCGGGCAGATAGAAATCGATACGATGTCCATCATCGCCTGCACCCCCCGCGGCCGCCGCCTGCGCCTTGCACCCGGGAAGTGCATCTTCCGCCTCGCGACGCCTTCACCCTGCGGGTCCCGTGCCCGTGCCGAGCCGCGTCCGAATCGCGGGGATCGAAAGTGGCCGTACTGTTTTTTCGGGTGACGTCCGGTAATGAATGCACCGCCGTTCGCGCTACGTTGTGTACGCGCGTGCGATCCGTTGCGCGACACGCGGGCGACTGTCGCCCCGCCACTCGGCCGAGAATAAACAGCGGGGGTGAGTGCGCTGGGCGGCGCGGGGGGCGGGGCGGTGCAGCCTGCACGCCCACGGGCCGCCCCGCCGCCGCCGGACGCCGCCGGACGCCCGACACCGCCGCCCGACGCCCGACGCGACGCCCGACGCCCGACGCCCGATGCCGGACACTTGCATGAAAAGCTCGCGAACGATGAAAGCGCGACACCGCTCTACCGCGCTCTACCACGCTTCTCCGTACCGCGACATCGCTCTACCCGACTCTATACACAGGCTGGAAAATGCTCCCCCGACCTACATTCGCAGAGTTTACGCTCGGTTGACATTATTGCCTTTCAGCTTTCTGTTCGTTCAAAAACGCGTGCCGTAACAATTTTGATTTATTGAATGTAAAACTAACGATAGTAACGTAACAAACAACTGAATTTTCGTATGCATTTTGTGGGTAGCAACTGTCTCTACATTTAAATGGTAAAGATAAAAATTGGTTTAGAAATGCCAGACTCTACATTTTAATACTTACGTGTATACGCTAGATAGATACTAATAGTTAAATGAATTGCAGATAACTTAATTAGAAATACTTACACTTTCAAGCAGTTCCAATAGGTAGATATTAAAAAGATCAAAAAAAAAATATCAAAATAATAAGTAACGTATTTATTTAACTAAATTTTTATACTGTTAAAATAAAATTAAACTTATTGTATTTTACAATTTACGAGTTATAATATACGAGAGAAAAATGATAAAATAAAATATAGCAGATATTTTATTTTTTTCCTTCTTTCACTTTTTAACTTTATTTTTTAATCTTAACTTTATTTTTAATTTTTAAACATTATTTTCAGATCAATATAAACGTGGATAGAGCATTGATCGGCACAGCTGTGCACCTAGACACCTCGTAGTCTCGCAGACTGCCCGGCCCCGATGAAATGGATATTCTCGCCTATCTGATGGATTTATAATTTATTTCTCTTCACTACGCATAAATTAAAAATGTTTTAATCATCAATGGCGCGAAACAGAGAAACTTTACGTCACACAGACGTGATGTAAAAGGATGTGTGGTATAGCGCCTATGAATGAGATTGTTTGTCGTGTCGTGTTTTTGATATGGTGAGTTTTTTTTAGCCTGGATATAGGTAAGTTAACACTGATGTGAGACATGTTCATGTTGTTCCATTTGAGTTTGAGTATTTACTGAATAGGTTGCAGTTATTTGCTAATGACTCAAATAGACAGTAGCACCTATTTCGCGTCATTTTTTATATTTTGTCATTAAAATTGCCAGAAAAAAATCCTATAGTAATAGAATATTTGCATTTTTTGAATTAAATAAATTTTCGTATTTCGTAAATAAAATATCACCTGGGTGAATGTGTGTGTGCATTGTTTATGGGATAACAAGTACACTCACACCCACACAAACGGCGCGCACATAGCGGCGCATTACATCCATTACTGTACAACTATCATTACGCCACTATTGATTCCTAATCCGCACTTCCGGTTACGTAACCCCCTCCCCCTCCCCATCCCCCGCCCGCGAGTT
>DWIY01000339.1:0-14240 GCA_018248615.1 Erynnis brizo brizo
CTTGGAAGTCTAATAATATAATAACAAGTTATTTGAACTTCCCTTTTTTTGTGTACAAATTCTGCCATGATTCTTTAAACATTGACACTCTTTAGATACGTTCGAGAATTTAAATGTTCATAATGGCCTGACCATAGCGCGAAATGATCACTTTCGCTCTCCGAACACTCGTTTTTCATCTTCGTAACTGATGTGTTCGCATTTGTTCACGTCAATCTGTTAAACATTTCGCGCCCGGTGAATTCCATTTATTAATTACCTTACGTTATTAGTCAAAAGTTAATTGGCAGATTGCTGTGAAACTCACTTTCACCGTGTATTGATAAAACTTTAATTTACGAACTTATGTCCCATGTCACACAGTGCTTATTAACTCTTGGCAGCTCATATAGCCTTTAAAGCTTTAAGACTGTATGCTATTCCGATGAATTTAATAGCTTTCGTTATGTGCAACTTAACGTTTAATACGGTGGTCGTAGAATCTATATCGTGAAGGTTTAGTATGATCGTATATCGTGGACCGGCTTAGAAGGATCCAGGAAGCAGTCAATTTATGTATCTGTAAAATGTTGACCACCCCACAAATTCAGGATACATCAGCAATAACTCCATTTAAAGCTCCATGGTCGCCCATAAATCTAAAACTGTTTACCGTAGACGCTCGTAATTATGAATAATTATGAAACTTAACGATAGTCGACAACCGCGTCGTTCGTACATCTCGAAATTAAACATTACAAAAGTAGGTGTTAATGTTAACGTAGTGAATGAATGTCATGTTATATTTTATGAGTTTATAAACCAGGTCTCCGTGTGAGGCTTACTTGTACTTATTAGATTCGAAGGTAAATTGCCTATCACGACAAAACATTTTTACGGTTGGCTTAATCTTAAGTTATGGCGGCGAAATGGTTCCATACAATCCAGTTCAGTGCTAATGTGGTATGATTGTACAATTCATGTTCACCACGTGTAGAGCAAATTAAATAACGACGATAAAGGTGATGAAATATTTGAAGCAATAATTAGGTTTTGAACGGTAAATATCAGGGAGGTAAATAATAATAAAGTGTGTAGGGCACTTTAAGAATTATTGTTAATATCGTTAAATTACATATAAAGATTTTTCACAAACACTTTTGTTATACACAACTTTTACAGTGTATTATATTTTCAACCAGTACCAAACAGTAATGCTTATTAGTTCAATGCTGCCAGGAAAATTGCGATTTGTTTAGGCATCGTAGAAGCTTTCGCGGATTGGAAAATTACGTTAGACATATTGAATGACAAACGTATTGGGTTTTACAAAAAATATATTTAATATTCGGTGATTTGTACAGATGATTCGTCTAGTTAGTATTTATGTAAATTGATCTGACAAAGGTCGTCGGCCAGACGGGCAACGGTATATGATTCTTTTCCGAGTGTTAAGTTGACGTTAACGAAATTATTCATTACCGGTACTGAATAAACTTAGACATAGGTTCGAGTATTTGTTGAAATGTTCTCACGCGTGGCCGAGACCGCGTGTCAATTGGCCGGTACCAGCTCTGACACCTCCGAGCGGGGTCAACGGTTTTGCTATAACCGTGTTTATTCTCTGCCAACGCTATTTTCACTTCTTGAACCAGGTTATTTTGTTTGACGTCGACGTCATTTTCACGTTTTACGCTCGGTTAATTTGCCATTAGGGTTACAGTGTTTACTTAGTTGTAGGTACCTATGAGTCAAAGTTTTAGAATCTTGAAAAAGCAATAAATACCCTGAACTATGTTTGCACTTGTTTTATGATAATATTTGTGTTGATACCATAAAATTAGTGGCATCACTCGCAAACACAGAAAGGAATATGTATATTAATTAATTAACAAACTTCTTACAAACACTTAGTTAACACCAAAAAATTAATTTGCAGTTATGGTTTCCATTACAATTTTCAAGAAGAGTCGTCAAGCAACGATATGACACCAAAAAGGTATATCGAAAAAAACAACGAAAATGGAACATTTAACCCCATTAAATGTAAACGTTGCATAGAAAGCATAAAATAACCTTTCGATTTTAGCCGAGATACGAGGCTACCCTACCCGATCCTCACATTCTGACCCGAGTCGCCTCATTAAAAGGTGTCGTTTTATTTTCTTCGGGTCCAGCTGTCCATTTATCGAGAGTATAAAGCCCTTCTGATCAAAGCTTTGATATGATAATTGTAATCCAATACATCACTATCTATCTGCACCATCTCAATGCCTGCGTATTACCGTTCTGAGTATAGGCATTATGTGCTATTTAAAAACTGACAAGTTAAGAGAATTTTTGATAAAAATAAACTCGCATAATCGTCTGCTGTACACGTGTAATGATTGCATGACTGCTCTGTAATGATTGCAGTTTATGATTTTAATCATGTCACAAACTTTTGTCTTTTAATTGATAATAGATAGACTTAGCTATCTATCAAAAGACGGAACATACATTCTAGGGATTGTCAGGCATGCAGATGTGCTGATGACGTCTACCTTCAATGTTTTCTACCAACCTTCACCGATTTCACCGGACATTTTAGTACTTACTCAGGAGTAATTAACCACACTTCCACTTTCGAACTTAGATGATATTTTGTTATTCATCAAATTGCACGTTCTATCACTACTCTATTTGGTTACTTAAACAAGGGGTCCACTTTGATTTTTTTTCTATTTATTATTCGTTTTTAAAGCTGCATTCAGTTGACTTGGAAAGTTTCGCCTCGTGCAACGGTACAAGAGTTCGAGTGTTTGGGGTAATTACTGAAACCGCAACGGATATTGTGAGCGAATCGGCGTGTTTGTCGTGACATGTCGATAATGAATACTGTCAAAGTTGCCTCCGAACTGACGTGTTGAAGCCGATGAATAGATTATCTTTAGTTTTATCGTGTTATTCCATAAGAGCACCGTTTAGGAGTTTATGTTTTCTATCGCTTTTTCTACTATAGTACAATTAAAAATTACTATATTTCGATTTTCATGTTGATTGCTATATTTGGCAGAATAAATAAAAATGAATTTAAAATAGAGGAGAATCCGATTTTGAAAAATCACATACTTAAATAACTATTTCTATTTAATTTTCACACAATTGAAAAACCAATATTGCTATTAATTATTGTTATTATATTCCAGGTATAATGATAGGTATCTATTGGTCGGCAGCTTATTTATTACGATTATTAAATATGACAATTACTTAACCGCTCCAACGTCAGGTTGTTTTGTGTCTTAATCAGCGATCGGCCATTCCAATCTAGGCCCCTCGGCGAATTATTGATGATCGCCCAGCGGGGCGTACGACAAAAGAATTTCATTTAAAATAAATCGCGCGAGACCGCGTCGCGCCAAGAAATTAGGCGCGGAATCCCCCGCCGCGAAAACTCATCGTAAATAAGTGTCGCGGTCGGCCTCCAATATCGAGGTATCGCACGGCCGCACCGCCGCGCCAAGTCCCGGCTTAAAAACACAATCTTGTTATACACTCGTTTAAGGATTTAATTACTCGCATCTCCGATGAGCCTTCGCCCTTTCGCCTGTCGCTCGCGCCTCCACTCACGTGATCGTAAATCCTCGCTTCGTTAATGACCCGAACGTTGTTTTGCGATGAATTACCGCTTAGTCCTCTTGTTTGTTGACTTTTTGCGCGAAATATTTTTACTGATTTCAGTTAGCGTGGGCCTCGCATAATGGACTGTAACCCCTTTTAAGTGGTTTTTCGAGTTCACAGCGATTTATGTTTGAATAAGTATACAAGATAGTGTTTTATGTCGCATTTTATCTTCACGAACATCGATAAGGTGCATTGTTTGATGCTGCCATCAAAGTGCGGCCTGATGTACGGAGTAATCCGACAGGTGTGATCGGTTGCATTATTCAGTATGTTGTAGGACTTATCTTTATATTTCACAGTTCTTAAAAATATTATTTTAGTAATCAAAGGGCGCCGACAGTAATCTCCGCCTACTGTTCCTAATCATTATGGGCGGATAATACGTTTCATCTCCACACCTTTACTTTTAACAATTCTTATGCGAACTACTTCAGCTGTAGATCAGTATAAATTTATCTCCTTACACGCCTATCGTATCCCAGTAGAATGGAGCTGGTTCGCCACTACCGCCTCCTTTTACACCTTAGATATCGGTGTCGTCGTTTTCAATTTAGCTCGCGTGGTGTTGGGTATCGCGGACAAGTGAGCATCGGTTCTTGGTATCCGGCTTCAATTGCCTCCATCTTGGAGCCTTTCCTTCGAGCCTTCGAGGCGCTCCTCCCCGGTCACAATGCAGTCGGTGCGCCGTTTGTAAACGCGATACTTCCGCCGGCGTATAGCGTATATCGCATGTGATTGCGGCCCCTTTACTTTAATCAAATGGCTGCGACAAAGGATTGAATAGAATGCTCCTCGATTTCGTACGAACGATCGGTATTGGCTGCAGAATTCCTTTTCGCAATTGCCGCCATTTTTTACCAATGACAGCGCAAAATGAGGAGGATTTTTTCATTGTACAAAATTGTCAAGTTCCCGAAGTTGGTTCGCTACTCTAATTCAGTGGGTGACAATTTCCCACGAAATGTTAGTCACAAATTTTTTGAGTTAAAATTTTCTTTCTGTAATCTGTTTCCACTCTGATCTGATTGGAAGAGTCCTTGGTTGTATTAATTAACCAGTCAATAAGGAACCGAGTCTTAGAATGTAAGTGCATTGAGTTTAGAATCTAAACAGCTTCCACAAGCGGTTATGGACATGTTAGTATTTAATTTAATTTAGATCATGCCGGTTGTCATTAGCTTACTGCTCGAATGGACGGTAATTGCTTCGTTTCTTCGATTTTAATCACTCTCCTCATGTTCCCTTCGGGCAAATTATCGTGTTTAAGTTGTTGTTTGTATTTGTACCGTGATGACTGAATGATTAATATTAAAGTCGTTTTTGATTGCATAATAGCGAACAGGCGATCCAGGCAAGTAGTTTTTAAATAACTTCGTTTATTGTTTATAATTAAGTGTAGTTAGGTTTTATCCCGTGTTCATAATTATGGCGATAATAACATAATATCTACTTTCAGGTAACCGTATAGTATTTATCACATATTATTTATATGTATAAATATATTTTATCAGATTATCTGTGTATTCTATCCGATTCGAAATATTTTTAACGGTAAGGTATTTGCTTGATTACGCTAGGAACGAGTACTAAGGGTGCCAAATCATTAAATAAAAATAATTTACGAAAAAAGTTACAACCGTCATAGCATATGTATAAAAGGTTAAAAATAATTTTACAAAATTTTTGAATATACGGAATGATATTTTTGGAGTCTGTGTATTATTATTTATTAATAATAGATATAGGTAGGTACCTATGAAAAATCATCATCTGCAGGATTAAGTACGAGGACATGAACGCATGCTATACGAGTATGCCTTTTTGTTGATCTCAATAAACTGAACATTTTTGTGGGGTTAACTTTTTCAATAATCTTCTACCTTGATGCTAAATCGAATGCAGTTTCAGTCAATTTAAAAATAACAAAGGGATGTAATACGAATCGTTCTTAAAATTGTACGGTTATTGAATAAAAACAGAATGTCGATGCTTACCTTAGCTTCACCCCTGCTGCTCGAGCCCTTTTTTATCGACCGTAAAATGCAGGTATAAGAGTTATACAATTTATAATATTATACGATCTTACAATAATTTGAGGGTCGTTTTGTCTTTATGATCGATTTAAAAATTTATTTCATCAGTTTATTCACCTGTCACGGGACGTTAGATAAATATACCTACCTGCTTTATTTTTGTTGTAAAAACTAAAATTTTAATATTTTAAATTTTCTATGCATTATAAAATATAAATTGTTTGAAACGTTCTTTAGCATACAAGCGCTAATCTATGGGGACGTCTGAGACGATTTACCCAATACTATTCAAAAGGACCCAATCTCGAGGCTCGAGTGTACCTACTATATTTCGTTTTAAACGCGTCTTATACGGCAGGTGGGATAATACAAGGAGCTGCTTTATGCGATAATAAAGTGTACCCCTGGTAATGTATGCCGTATGGGCGCCGGTTCTCGCATAGACAATTTCACGCGCGCTTAGCTAATGTTTGCCAAGCGATTTGCCGCCGGCTGTATCGCTCCGGACGGTCATTTTTTCCCGCCACTGCCCTTTCCCGGGCGTTAGAGACGTTCCAAAGTCGCTGTCGGCTATTTCGATGCAAAATGACCTCAGCCGCTCTGCTTACGAGGATATATTTGGAAATTCTTTCCAAACTCAGCTTTTTTATTAACCACAGGATAGCAAAGTTATGATCTACAGACTATCAAACAGTTTTGTTTAACTAAGTTTAAAGAGGTAGACCAGGTATACTTGTTCTAACTAATTGACTTATGTCAGCATGAAATATTAAACGCTTTTCTCTATTGTTTACATTATGAAACGCGTGTTACGATAATTAAGCCCGTAACCTATTTGATGTCTAATTTAAATGTGAAGGAGATTAATCACACCATACTAGCTTTCACTCCCAACATTAAAACGTCCGATAATTGTGCGTCCTGTCTGTTTCACAACGGTCTCCGTTTATTTTTTGGGGCGAGCTAATGTTGAACTATTTGAATTACTCTTGTGCCGGGATCTTATCGGACGATCAATTTCTCAACCCTTCAATGTATGCGACATGTAACCGGCATCTGCTACGAATTGTTAAGTGCTGTGCCTTGAATTGAAATTTAAAAACATTTTTTGTGAGTGTCAACTTTAGTAGTGCTATCGGAAACATCTAAGTTTTGTTATTTATGAATAAAAAATCTTGCGTAACTGATGTTGTTTGTTGCTGCTAGATATTTCCCAATCGTTTATAGTAAAACAAAGTAATTTTGACCATGTGGCTACATTGTTTGTGACCAAGTGCAGCAAAGCCAACGGGAGCGCTAGACAATAAAGTAAGCAGTTTTACAAGCGAGCGGCCGCGCAACGAATGCTTGGGTTGGCGTATTCCGGATATTTTCATTTTATGACCTAAATCTTGTTTAAAATAAAGAGACGATTAAGCGTTTATGTTTTATATTGCGGATTCACTTGGTATTTGGTATTGACCTTTTTTACGTCATGCGAAATTGGAATTTTATACTTGGCTTAAAAAATGTACCTATCAGTGCTTATCTTGATAAGGCTAAACACGATACTTTCATTACGATCGTGGAACGTTCCAAACAAAACCTTTTTTAAATAGATAGAATTTGATTTCTTTGTTTTCCAATTTTTTCTTTCAATTTTGAGTACCAAAAATGATAATACAAAAAATTATTTAAACATATAAAATTACTTCGCTACTCAATTAAATCCTGTGGAGCAATGATCACAAATGAAAAGATTGATAAGATTTATTGCCTACGTCACAGCTAGCTGTCAAAAAATCCCATCGTCGTTATTTCGGTTGATTCGCCGTATTGAGAGAACGACAAGAAGAACGCATACAACAGCAACAAAGCACTCACATTATGTTGTCGCAGGCCGCGACGCGTTCCAATTAAGAGAGATTTATTCATCCCCTCGCCGCCGTGCGACTTCTCCAAAGACATTATCAGAGATTTAACTCGGCAGGACAATTGTTCCCCAATTTTCTAAACACCTCGACAATGCTCTCGTAATTTGTTCAATCCTCTTGGCTGTTTGTTTGCGCTGGGAAAACGCGGCGCGTCATCACGCGGCGTCAGGATTGTCGCATTGTGCCTCGGTTTGTTCGCATTCAATATTCATTTATTTGAACGCCTCGTAATCATTGGAGATTCCAATACGACGTCGAATTAAATCACTTCCATTAATGTTTAAGCAGTGCGAATGTTTTGCGAGCGTGAAAATAATTGTTACGTTACGGCGTTTGAATCGCAAATTACTACATGCCTCAAATTCGTTTGTTCTTAATGATGCCTTGTCAGGTCCTATTTTGTCAGTGTCCGCGAAAACATCAATTTGTCAATTAATTTATTGCCCTGTTGCTTCGAAGAATCTCATTTCTCGTTTCATTAATATAACTGGTTAGTTAATTGGGCTACTGAACATCGCCTTCCTTTGTTGTATACAAACCACACCCCACATTTATCTAAGCGGTAGCTTATTTAAAATGATAAACGAGCTCCCAATCGATTTGAATAACAAGCAGGCAGATGCTCTTAATCCTTTTGATTTCATTAAACGCATGCGCCCCTCGGCCCTTGTCGGAAATATCACTCGAGTGTGGATCTTGATTCAACTATAAATTGTTGATTAATAATAAAACTTGGTTTTGAGGAGGAACCTAAGCCTTTCATACTATTGAGTAGTTGCGGTTGAATTTTTTTAAAGCAATAGGTGGCCGTGTTCGTCATTTGCGTTAATACGTGACCAAGAAATCTTTCACAGGATTTTTGATTGTCCTCTTTTGCTTTGCTCTTGTTCCAGGCGGTTTTTATTATAAGTCTTATAAACGAGTAAATAATGTATTATTATTCCGCGATGGCATCTTATTTGTTAGCCCAACAATATTGTGAAATCACGGCGTTCATCTTTTTTTCGAAGAGATTCTAATGAATTCCCAGCAGACATTCGTCTGAGTGCTTACCAATCGCAGCGTCATTTGTTTGATCGTTTCGTTAGGGAGAGGCCAAGTGAAAAATCCGTCTACATTAATCACGTCGATGCTGAAATACAATTTTGAGCGGTCGAAAAAATTTACATAACTAATATATACCCGAGGGACTGTGCGCCCGGGTACTCTTTTAATCCGTTTGGAGAGTTGTCTCCGATCATCGTATTATGTGTTTGACTAAAAAAGCTTGACTTGCTACTACTGTTACTACTAGCGAAAAAGGATTAAGCAGTAAGGCTATGGCGTAAATGAATCGCAAATTTGTTGTAAAAATAAAGCGTAAAATAAGCGTGTTGTAAATAAAAGAACCGTAAAAATAATTTCATTACAGATGAATCCTGTTGTCTGATGTCATTCAACTGTACAAAAAGTGTCCGTAAAGCCCGTTCGCTTATCATTAGCAAATGAAATTTCGAATAAATTTATCTTACTCGCATTAAAAATGCATAAGTCAAAGCTCCCTCAACCACTTCATGAAGATCATGATTAATCTTCTTTAAAAGGGGTATTGTTCAGTTCGATTGTTTATCATATAAGTAATAATGTGACGCAGCGGGTTACTGCGAAGGTGTTGGTTTCTTAAGGTTGTCTTTTATTTACACTATCTCAATGTTATTGCTGTAACTTTTTTTTTGCTTAGTTAAACTTAGAGCATACTACATAGATACGTCTAATAAGGTGTCGAGATAAGAATTCACTCACTTTAAGATGTAAGCATAAGTAAAGGTTTCCAATTTTGTTATGGCTTTATCACTTTTTATAATGACAGTTCTCTACAAAAAAAGTTAAAGATTCGAACAATCTTTATATTCAAAATACAAAACCTTAAAATACTTGTCTTAAAAAGCTGTTTAACCTGTACCTAAATTATCACTTTCAAATCGCTCAAACAATAGGTATAAAACAAAATGTTAATGTGCCTACATGAAGGTATCATTTATTTTTACGTGTCATTCAAACGAGAAAAGCTTGTCCACTTATCGTTTGCAAATGAAATTTCATAATAAATTTATCACTTGTTCATTTAAAAACATACATTTGAGAGTTCATTCAACGAGTGCATGATGCGTGAGATCAATCTTTTATAAAAGGGGTATTGTTGCATTCGATTGTTTAGCGTTCGATAATGTGGCCCAGCGGGTCGCTGTGAAGGTGCCATGCTCACAAATAATTATTGGACTTCTCAAAAAACAATTTTTTGTGAAGTCCAGTACTTATTTTTTGTTAAGTTTTAGGCTTATATTTTCTTTTAAGTTTTAGGTTAAACATGTCATATTTAATTTGCTTTTAGGTAGGTATACCCAATGCGCGTTACAAAATGATTTGTAATAATAAAAAACAAGAAAATTGTTTTTACAAAATTTACAAACAGCCAGTCAACCAGCAGTTAAAATGCCGTATCAGTCCATTTAAACCCGGACGTATGGCAACCATAAGCAAGGGTGTTGCTTGGTCCCTCTCATCTCCATACGGACTGGCTACTTGACGGGTCGTGGGTCGCGCCGCTGATCGAGTATTATTTTAGGCATGTGACTGTGATGGATTCGATCGAATCTTTCTTCGGACAGGCGAGGTTTGGCGGTGTCGGTTAAGCCGAAAAAATGCCACGATCGACATGATGTAGTATTCGCGGTTTACATGCGTGTTGTTATGATGAATAGTCGATGTTTCGACCCTCGTTATTGAGTGCTTTACCTTATTAGCCGGCTGAGTAATTTCGGTGCCGGAAGCGGACTTCGGTTTACGGTTTTATATTAAAAACATAACGAGTTGAATACATTTAAATATTCAATTTAATAACGCTTGTTTTAGTGAGACTAGTGAAAGCAAAAAATATATAGGTTAGTTATATTGTTAGTTACCAATTTATGTCATTGATTAGCTAAACAAATTGATTTTAAATATCTACTGAAATATGTATGTCTTACTCCACCTGAATACCAAATGTGGATATCAAACATTATATTAACAAATATATCTGCCTTATACAGCCGTACTCAGAGACATTCATTAACGTTAATGTTTCCTTGAGTAATAATTATAGATGACACTTATGTCAATAGGAATAAAGACGATTATTTTGTTTGTTAATGAACATTAACGTTAAATGACGTCTCTGAGTGCGGCAGATACATTCCAATTAACAGTCGTGTGATACGTATCGTGCTTAGGTGAATCTAAAAGTGCCAGTCATCCTATTATTTTTATATCAAAACACTATAAAAAATTACATAACTAGCTACTTTTTAATAGAACGGCAATCACGTACATTTTCCTTTTTCATAGCGGCTAGCAGTAAAATACCATGTTACTATGTTTACTTAATTCAAATATTTTTCTATATCCAAACTGCCTTCATTTTTTTTTACAAATTTGTAACTTGGATAATGAGGAAATAAGGGAAAATGTTATATTTATTTTAAATAATAATTAGGAGAATTAAAATCTTCCCACTTTTGGAAACGTTTTCATTTCATTAGTTGCTTTTAGGTAAATTACAATATAAATTTAACCACAGCTTATTCGATTGACACAGACACAAATAGATCTAACTTCTAAAGTAGTGTAGAACGGTTTCTGGTTTATTCTCTATCGGAACGGGTAATCGGGCCGAACTAGTGCGGCAGTGGCAATTAACTCTAGTTTGCCACCAATAAATAGCACACTCTACCAGATATAATTAACTGCTTCGCCGTTACAGTAGCTGCTGGTGCAGTTAACCCCTATGCAATTTAGTTCTCGTTTGCCTCGTAATCATTAATAATGGAATCGTTTTCTTAGAACCCGCGAGAAATTACTCTAGTTACCACAGAAAAGTAATATTATGCTATTATATTTTAAAATTCTTTGTTATTTACTAGTCTATAAATATTTTATATACCTTAGTAGTTATAGAAATCAATTTACGTATCGGTAATTGGATATTAAAAACGAAATCTTAGAAGCGTTACATGTACCTATGTATTTTAAGCTTCCAAGCATCCGTAATGTGCACAATATATTATTATTGGAAATATTTAATCATTACCAGTTTTACTGTTGCTAAATTTTAAATAAACTAATGGAAAATGTGGATGGACTAGAGGATTTGATAAACCTAGGGTTCCGTTTACACTCTTTAGCGACGGTCCTTTAAAACTACACTTACAGATAGCTGACTATGTACTCGTACGTTTAAAATAATACTATCAGTTAGCGTATTCATTTACCTACTTACGTATATGGTTTGTCTAAGATCGTTAAATTTTACGCTATCTTCTGCATCAAGAACTTTACTTGGTACATACCTACCTACACAATACATGTAGGTATGGTAAAAGAGATAAACATCACAACCTCACTGTTCTACATTGCTTTATGCGAGTCAAAACAATTCTTCAGAGCGTTGTCAATATTATTTATGAAGGTCTTGAAGATGCCGATGATGGATATGATCCTGTGAGCAATACTCGTCTATATCAGCGAGTGTGATCAAGTTCGTTGTGATCATTTTTTACATCGACCGTAAGACAAATTGTGATCACTAATCGGCGGGCCATTGTCCCGTGGTGTCGATTTTATAATACTTCACGAATTAATTAGCATTCGCTCCGCCCCGTAGGCGTCAACACTGTGATTAATCGATGTGTGCCGGAGACTACCGGAACATCGAAAGTTATAGTTCAATACTCACACACGCACCATCCGCCGTATCATTATAACCCGTGAATCTCACACGTCCAAGATATACATATCGATTACGTACCAATCTGCCGTATATTTATATAGAAGTGTTAATATTTAAATAATAACGTCAGATTATAAATCGTTACATGTATCATTCCTCGTGCCTACCAGACACTTTAATGCTTGTCTATAATGTATTGCCTTGGTAACGCGTGGCCATGTCTGATTAGTGCTGGACGTTCAACTCTAATGAGTTCCATGGATTGACGTTGACGCACGCTATTACATATGCAACCTATGCCAATCAGTGATCAAGGGGTTGTGTGTGTATTGAAACTTGTCCAAAGTGGCCTTTGTTACATTTAGGGCCTAGCTTTGCATAGTTCTGAGATTATTATATTTAAGACGTGCTTATGCTTAATAATTATTTGTATATTATTTAGAGTCCTCCTTTTATCGCTTATAATAGCAAAAAACCCAACATTTAACAATACAACACGGTGCATTGTTCATTTGGCTTGAATTCGTGTCATGTTAGTTATTTAATAAAACCGATAAAAGTGTAAAACGTCGAATTTAGTCGTGCGACACCGTATTAAAAAGTGAGTTTTTTAAGGCTTTACAATTTTTTCAAAAGCAAACAAGCTTGATTTTTAAATAAATAAAACGTCTCGGGCTAGGTAGGCGTAACATAAAAAATGAAAAAGGCAATAGTTAAAAACGTTAATACTTTTGTCTTCATTGTTGAAGTGTGTTTTACCATCTTTGAATCTATTGTTGCTTGCCCACAGATTACGTTTCTTCCCGTAATTAGTATCTTTGCGTCTTAACACAATACCGGTATCACAGACCATAAACGAACAACCGATACGATTATTGTCTATTGTTTGGTATTGTTTGTTATTATCTCCAAGCTTCCTCAAAACTTTTGAAAGCGCTCAGAAGATATTTAGCAGCAGATTCCTTTATTTGAAGAGAAAAGGATTAGCCGAGATGAGACGCCAGACAAATTTGAACAAAGATATTTTCTGAATCGTCTAAATGTTTTTAAGCGGTCGACAGGATACAGACTCTACATTTTTAAGAAGTAGGTAACTGTTTTTAATTTTTTAAACATGAATCTTTATACTTAATTCGAAAATAAGGAGAAAGGAAACTCAAATTAAAAATGATTTTTAAAAGAATACATTACACACTTATATTACTTTCACATTAGGTTTTCCTACATCTGGAATGACATGGACACACCCAGGAACATATCCAAACTAGGAGCAAACAATTAATCTCAGCATGGAAAATACTGCGCCATTGTTATCGTGACTGAAAAGACAATTTTCTTTTTTTCTATTGTTATCTCGTCATAGTAGCAAAAATGTACTATTGATAATAAAATTTTCTAAATTCAATACATTTAGTATCAATTGCCACACCGAAAACGCTTCTTCAACTTCATTCGTCGTAGCCGCACGTGACCAGCGGCACCTGCCACCGGTCGTGCCGACATGCCTCGGGAACTTCTGGTGGCTATTCTCCAACTAATCGTTACTAATCTACAGATTGATCGAAAATTCTTATGTAATCATAACGCAAAATATGATACGGATTCTATTTTGAAAACAATACCAGCCATCATTCTAGGTACCTATTTAAAAGGTTTTTCAAGTGTTAATGTCAAAATAGATACATGACATTTCATATTTGGGTTGAAATAACCATACCTACAATTCATCATAAAAATAATTTATATTTTTGAACTCTCGTACTTTTTTGTCTTGTTTAATATCCCTAAATCATGAGCACTATCGTCAAAGTATTTCCAGTTAACGTGTTTTTACCCGCGACGGAACGGAGACTGTATATGCGTTTGGGGTGAGATGGTGTTTGTGTACATTTCATTGTTATC
>DWIY01000340.1:0-14233 GCA_018248615.1 Erynnis brizo brizo
GCCAAATCAATTAGTCTTTTTAAAATATTTTCCATGTACAGTAAAATCTTTTCTACGATTTTATTATATGTATAGATGTAGAAATGTATTTAACTTAAATTTAACTTAAAAGGATGCCTTCACTGCGTTAAATTGTAATTAGAACTTTTGGAAAATAAAGTTGAAAAAAATAAAAAAAAACATTTTTTTTTCATTGTGGATAATCTGTTGCTATTTTTAAGAATTGGGTATATTTTAAATACTACATAAATAATTTATTCAGGGTTAGAAAACTAGTGTAAACGTACCATAAATAATGTATTCAGGGTTAGAAAACGAGTGTAAACGTACCTTTATCTAACATTATTTGAAGTTCCTGTGTTGAGACTGCCGGAGGAATTCATGAGGAAATATGCAGGATCTTTTTGTCTATTCAATTACAACAGTTTCTTTTAATGTATCCTGTATGTCCAAAAATAATAAACAAATAAAAGCTTTGCGACCTTAAAAACAACATAGGTAAACCAGAAACATGATAAAATTCACCTTTTGCATGCTCACCGAGAAATAGGCATTTGCATTTGACCCAGTATACTTAGGATATTTTCAAACAAGCAGTGGCAGCGAAAATATAACAAAGGTTGGCGTAACGTACAACCAGGTATGATATAATGAATGCAAATTACTACAAAAGAAGTTGCATTTCTTTGTTTAGAAGCTTGATTACGGGCTAATGACATCACGTACCTACGTGGATTTTATATGAGACACAGGACTATGTCTGTTGAAATTTTAATGAGTACGAGAAATTAATACGTCGGGTGTGATGTCGAATAAACGATGTACTTGTATCTATGTGGGGAATGATACCGAATACTAAGTTAAGGAAACTTAAGTTCATGTTGCGATAAAATACCGTAAGTACCTATGACTAAAGACCTTGTTCAGATAGGGCGAATTACGCGCGAATGCATACGCGCGTAGACGAGTTCCATAGAATACAATGATGTCGTTCACATGATACGCGCGAGAGATTTCACTCGCGCGTAATACGCGTGTCTACGCCGGAATCTCGACTCGCTCGCTGTACGCGCGTAGTGCGCGCGAGTCGAGATACTCAGAGCTCCTTGTTGCGTTCAGTATACGTGCGTAACGCGCGTTGGTTTGGGCGTTAGTCGATATCATAGTTAATTTTATTGTTACAAAGTGTTTGACCACACAACCAAACCACAACCAACACAACTAAAGATTGATTGCATCATCATCTAATGAGGTTAACTTTAAGTACAGCTACCTAGTAATCAATGCTTCTATCACGGACATAAAAATATTTCTATTTTAAAATGGATCCTATTTCCGTAAAAGGTTCTCACAGGAAGTGTATAATTTCGTCAGCTCCTACAAATGCAGACAGAGTATCTATTCAATAACACATTGTGAAGGAAATCTTATTTTGTTGGCTTCTTCCTGATATCTCGTTGATATGGATATTATTCAACACACGGTTGAAATATACATAAATACACTATTTACAAGAGGGGTAAACATAGGCCCTGAACTGGGCTAATGAAGAATGGAGTCCAAGAATTTTGTGTCTTAGGGTAGAATGATATAAGATTTTGCAAAGAATAAAAACAATGAGGATAGGTAAACAAGTAATTTAAAATACTTAAGTACCTGGACGGGTGACCGCTAGTGGCGAATTAAATGCGCGCTTTCGTCATAGCTTTCGTGCTTCAGGGGCACGTTAAGCCGTCGGCTTGTCTGAGGCCCTATGCGCGGTTTGTAAACATTCGACACGGGTTGGCCACTTGCCTGTTTCTCCACCAATCTGCATTGGAGCAGTATGGTGGAGTAGGTACGCTCCAGGCCTCCCCCTGTTTTTGGGAGAGACTTGTGCCCAACAGTGGGTCATAAAAGGGTTGTAGACTATTGTGAAACCCACTAGGACTAGGCCTATCTCCTCTCACTGAAAGGAGAGCTGACGCTGCAGTGAACTGCGAATGGGATGCATGCAATTGCACTGCCCCAATTTTGTTAAATATTTTACGCTGTAGTTGGCCAAAGGACGCTTGCATATTATTATGTTTTTCGATGTAAACGTGCTCGAGATACGAGACATTTTTGAAAGGAAGCGCTCTTTAGTGCGCAAGTAAGGGGAAGTATTTCTCTTCGTATGTCATTGTCATCTATTACTTCGGACCGCTTGGTCGCGTTACCATTAAGGGTCAACGTACACCTTATTACATTCACGTTGAAACTTTGCAGGCAACGCTCTATAAAAAAATTTAGACAACTATTGTTAGGATTAAAATAAACGCTTTTAACTCTTAGACCAACATGTCTAGTGACGTGGGTGTCAAGGGCACACAGACTAGAAATTAAATGAAATGTTGAAAATAATTTCTAGTCCACTAGATTTTCCCTCCGGATGGGAGCTTGCATGGCATCCCACTGGCAGCTCACCTGCCATAGGTAAAAGCAGGTCATAAAATAATTTCAATTAAATCTTAAAAGAGACAAAAAATATAGTGATTACGTAAGTATTAGATAAATATGGATGTGACCGAGTTAAGTAATCGTATACAAACATGCAATGCAATACATTTTATATAGTCTTGTGGAAACTTCAGGCGATAATCGTTGTGTAGGTATTTATTTATTTCTTTCCTAACTTTCGATACTGTCAGATGTCGCGACCAATGAGGGTGGAATTGTGAGTTGTGACAGTGCGTTAAATGAAACGATAAAAGAATCGACGATTTCGATTATGTACTCGTAAGTTTAACCAGCTGGTGTGGATAGTTGTGCGTTTGCCTTAAGAATGTCTTCCTTTAATGTTGGAGACTCTTTTCGTTTTACCGCTAGTGACCTAATGCATTTAAGATGGATTCTGAACTTACCAGACCGATTTTGAAAGTTTATTTTGTTTTTATTTCTACCTACAAAGGTAACTTATAGTTTCTGTTTAGAAAATTCGTTTAAAAAATATTTTATGTCGTAAAAAAGTGACCAAGAATTCGGCTTAACCCTCAATGGGTTCAGATTCAATCTCAGCGGCAGTCATCAATGATTTTATATATTTTTTTAAATATTTAAAAATCCAAAATCACCACCCGCTTTAAAACTCACCTATCAGTTCTTTATTAATTCTACATCATAATAACCTCAATAACACTGACCTGAAACATAATGCTTCATGAATATTTTCCAACTGTACTTATTCAGAAACATCGCGATGTCCAAAAACCCGAATGGGATTGGAGGCCAATATTCAGCTCTTTGTCGGAGCCGCATGCAACGAATTGCGATTATTGTTGCGTTAGCTCCAAATTGTATGACGTAGAGTATGCTCTCTACAAATATAAACCTACATTTATAGATTGAGTATATACGTTTGAGTAGATAGTACACTACTACGCGTGGCTTAAATAGCATATTAATGCACCGCGTAAAGTTAGCTAAACTAATGCGCATTGTGTTTCAAGCTCAACTTTCTGTAAATTAGCAATGTTGACCCTTCTTTATTAGTTTAAAACGAAGGTACCATAACTGCGTAACTTTTAATACTTTGTCTCGATATTGAAAGGCTAAATTGCCTATTAAATCGAAGTTATGAACCCGTACTTACAATTAAATTTGTGCAATATTTCAAACTCGAATGGATTTTCCTTGTCATACTTTTGTGACAAGTTTTCTTCTCGGCATCTAAAGGACATTGTCATTAAGTTTGATTGTAATATTTCAGAAAAGCTTTTGCTTCTATAAACCACGCCTTCAACAACAATCGTAACAAGTATGCATTCATTTAATTTACCAGAAATACTAAATGACTTAAAAGTAAATTAATTTAAAATAGTATGCGATTATATTTTGCGAGCGCGTCAATAAAATTTTCAGCACGACTTTTCTTTTGTATTTTCACAACTCTTGGAACAAACTCGAAAAACAAGTTAATTCGCTGGTGTTGATGATCCATTTAAACTTTTCAGTCGTAATGCTATCAACATAAAACCCAATTATTTGCACAGTGTTGACGCATTTAACACGTCGAGGACGAGCTACACCCTCTTGCGTGTCCCAAGTTATTAACTCACAATATGTGTCATAACCTGGCCAATTTTACACGACCTTATGACATCCAACGCTCGGCACTGCTTTGTTCTCCGCTTGCAATGGAGCGGGGAACATGGAGGGTCAACTGAAATTGGTAGTTTAATTATTCTGATGAATCTCGTAGCACCCTCTGTTTTATGTAAATGCTTCTTTGCGTGTTGTGGTTTGTTATATCGACACAGTCCGAGAAACAAAAAGCTCGTCATGTTTTCCGTTTGTTTGGAAATCTTTTCAACGTCAGGCGTGTTTTTAGAGGTACTCGGTGAAAAATATCGGCTTCTTCGCACGATGACAAATTGATGGCACGTTTCAGTAATATATCAAGCCTCATAAAGATCGTCGGTGCTTACGCCTAATATTGTAAGTATAATAAGCTTTTGAGACAAAGTATGATTATTTAGATCAAAGCGTAGTAAAAATTGTTTCATAAATTATGGGTAAGTTTTCATTAAAAATAGCTGGATTGCAAACCTTATTACTTCCCATAGCTAGGAGTGGGATTTATCCTCTATATGGGGTAAAGTTTGGTTTATACTACCAACTACAAGTTGTTTCTATGCGTATTATATAGAGATTTTAAATACTACCCAAATCTCTATTAAAATTTTTAATAGAGATTTGGGTAGTATTAATGGAGATATGGGTATTGACCAGTCGTTGTCAAATGATTTAGTAGATTTACAGTGGTTGTTAAGATATCCGACAACTGTTGAGTATTAGGACAATCGGGGCCGACTTCTTAATGTGCCCTCCAAAGCACGAAAGCGATTCGAACAAGAAATAGGGGAATACGCCTATGAACTTTGAATATAAATGATGGAATGGTTCTGTTATCATAATTATTTGTCTATCATCTAGTTACTATGTAGCGTAAAAATTTATTTCTTTTTAATATACATACTACGCTACCCCATAAAAATGAATCAAAAATATCTAAATGACAGCAGCATTTCTTTTAATGTAATTAAAAAAGTTCATTTTCTTAATGGAAAGTTACATTGTTATGTAAATTAACCTTTAACGTAAATTCTTGCATTGTTTTGGCTGGCTTCCACAAACTCGTGAGCGAGTATCGCTGTAAACGGTAATTTTATTGTAATGACACGAAAAATGAACCCTTTTTTCTCACGAAAATGAAAACAAAATAATTAATTTCTCACAATCCTTTCAAATGAATGTCTTATCTTATCCTAATCAAATTAGTGTCTTACGAAGTCTTTAAGGAAGCTCCGCCCACGACTTCGTCCACGTTGACCTAAGAATTTGACCCAAAGAGAGATAAACAGTATCATATAATATGTTAATCCAAGTTATCATCTATCTGTGTACCAAATTTCATCCAAATCATCCAAACGGCTGAACGTTTTTTTGTTAAAGAGTAACAAACATTCATCATAGTTGGAACAGCCTATTAATTACATAAACAAATAATCCGCTTGTCTTTATAAAAATCATATTGTCACTTTAGTAACGAAATATTTTGGAGATCTAATCCAAGAATGCATGCAGTCTTATTACTCTGAAAGTCGTTCAGTTAAAAGAGTAAATCCTTCTTGAAAGGATCACAAAGTACATTTTTATCCTGACCATCTCGACAAATCGGCGAGCTCCATCTCTTATATTCTTTTGTCAGCGATGCCGCACTTGTATACGCGTCCTTTGTAAAATTTCCTTCATAGATTGAACTCATATAATGTTACTGAAACGAGATAAAATATAATCTGCTTGAGGCCACAATATTGTGAATTGCACAATTTGTGTCGATACAATTTACGAATAAATTGAATATACAAATTGGAATATTCAGCCCTATTTCTAAATTGATTGAACGTAATAAAATCAAATATCACGTAAACCTCTTTGCTCATAAATTAGTTTTGGTGGAAGTTTGAAATGTGAGCGAAATCAGATATACCTACCCACTACTAGGGCGTTCATCTGAGACACCTAGAACTATCGTTCTTTATAGTTTTGTAAGCTAAGGAAATAATTAAATCGGTGTTCTATAGGTTAAGATATAAGTGTTCTCACCAATAGGATGCAGAGAGATATAGGTAGTCATTGCAGCTGCCCTGAGTATTGGGTTGTAGGAGACACTATATTTGAAACGACCATTTTCTGTTGTGGTTCTATATTGTTGTTGATAACAAATTTATCAAATGAACTTGGTGATTATAGCAAGGTAGCTTTAATCATTTCAAAATCAAAAACCTACTATTTATAGGGTGACACACCCCAGCTACATTTGACATGATATCTATCTCGGTTGCTTTATGCTAAATCATAGAAGAAGAAAAAATAGGCACAAAGACTTAGGCGCGTATAGATATTTTCGTTACAAAAGTGCTTAGTAAAGTGGCCCAATTGGAGAAACGCCAAAAGTTCGAGCATTCTAAGATGTTGTCAGATTCTTTACCAATTCTAAAAGAAACAATTACTGTTTGTTTGTATCTAAAGCTATTATACGTGAAGGTGTCAAGATAAAGTGTAGAAAATCTTAAATGTATTAAAGTTAAAACATCGGTAACGACTTAAAAACTAAATTAATACTCAAAATTCTATGTTGAACACATATTATTTTTGAGTAGGTAAGTATAGCACCTAAGTATCTACTATATTTTTGAAACTATTGTACTATACTAAACCTGTAGTTCGTAGGCGTCCACACAATGTACAACCACGGATAAGACAAATACCTACATCATTCAAAATGGATGCAGATTGATGACCACACCGCTGCGCTGTACGCTGCGCAGAGGGTCCTGGGTTCGAATCCCAGCGCAGTAGGAATTATAGGATTATTCCTATCTGTCCCCCGATTTTGTCCCCTGAGGGTGACACATAGGAATAAATATGATGAAGTTTGCAATGTATGTTTCATGTTTGTCCTTGTCTCGCTTACCTAAAAACGCTAACTTATCTATAACCAGACATGCAAATCCTCATGGAGTAATCTAAAATACATTTGAGATCTTAACCCCAAGGAAGTTCTAAGTTAACAGTTAGCTTTTAAGGGTACATCTTTACTATTAGTTCCGGACATAACTTAGGGATTGATCGTAACTTTGCGGTTTCATCTTACTAACCACAAACAGAGATTTAAAGTAAAGATTTGCAATGAAAGTTGATCTGTGTTCAGACGTTTGTATGATTTGTATTGCTATGTATTTAGCATTAATAGGTAAAACGACCGTACAGAAACTTTTTTTTACTAAAATTCTGTGTATTGAATGCACGTTACAAAACAGTAT
The DNA here is from genome assembly GCA_018248615.1 of Erynnis brizo brizo. NCBI lineage: Eukaryota > Metazoa > Arthropoda > Insecta > Lepidoptera > Hesperiidae > Erynnis > Erynnis brizo. The sequence continues at coordinate 7,347 of DWIY01000340.1, forward strand.
TATGGTAAGTTGTAAGGCTCAGATAGGTAGGTATAGCTGTGAACTTGTGAATTTCCGCACGATGACCCATACGAAGTCCACTGCTGGACATAACCTTTCCTTCATCAACCATTCTCCGCTTACACATGCTAAGTAGGCTGTCAAAGTTTGAGAACTTTGTAGGTTAGTCTAGTCTATAAATTTCATCGTTTTGAACTCTGTTAAAAATACCAAGCGTAGCCTTCCATCATCTTTGTGTATCAGCTTGCATGTGATTAGTAGTGAACCTTAAAGTCTATTAAAGCCGTAGGTCAGAAAAAAATGTAAAACTTAACAACTTTGCAGCTAGCAAGCTTACCTATATATAGCTTTGTATCGAGATCTGAGAGTTTTGATTGTTCTCTAGTTTTCATTCTACTCGTACTTTACAATTAAATCTTTACTTGTATTTACTTCCTTAGCAATGAAACAAAATCTTTCAGAAAAATAAGGTTATTTTTACGACAAAATGCACGGTTTACAATCTGGTAGCTAGTAGTCAAAACACAATCCAGGATCGAACTAGGGACATTGTGTATTCGACAATCGGCTTGTTAATCGCTTTGCTGCCTCGCCGTTTTTGCTTTTGATTGTGTACTGACTGCAAAAAAGGAGAAGCCGAGTAATAGTGTTTGCAGACCTACTGTTTCGTAACATTTGAATTGCGATCCAAAGAGCGTTTTACACAAGTCTATCTGAAGCGATTTGCGTTTGAAACAATTTAAAATATTCACTATTTTGTTTTTAATCTGTAATTTTTTTCTTCGTCTTAACGAAAGGTAAGGTGAAGGTATATTAATCCTCCTACCTACTTATATACCTTGTTTTAATCTCAAATGCTAATACTTACCTACTCTGCCTATTGAAGCTCGGACCTAAAATTCCTATTTTTATTTACTTTCCCGCCTTCAGAACTTCGAACAGAAAAATAAACCATGAATAAAAAGTTCCGTGTGAAGCAATTTCTCTTCTGACTTTATACTGATTTATATTCCAGGCTACATTAAAGAGGCTTTTAAGATTTAAGTGTGAATATTTTTTTAATAAAATATACCCGAAGTAGTTATGAAGATGTTATTTATTTTCACATAATAATTTTATCCATGATTACCTACTTTAGAAGGGTTAACTAAGTTTTAGTTTAGTTTTGCTGTAGGTATGCAAAAGACTAAAGTTATTTTAAGGCTGGCAATTAAAGGCTGGTATTTTATTCAACACTCTTCTATGTACTTATGTATATTATTTAGAAACGTGGATCTAATTCATCATTCATTATTTCAGCCCACATCAGCCCACTGCTGAACTTAGGCCTCTCCCAGGGCGCGCAGCAGAGCCCGATCTTCGGCTCTCCTCATCCAGTTGCGTCGCGCCACCTAGTCGGAGGGCACCCTATGCTACGTTTACCCAGATGCGGTCTCCACCCTAACAGCCACCAGCGATTTAGCGGCTCTGTGACAGACGTGGGCGGCCTATTGCCACAGCCCATTGCATTGGCAGCTTGTTAGCCTTCGTAGCTAAGTCGATGGTTCTTTTGCGGATTTCCTCGTATGGCAACATCAGGTAATGAATATATTACATTGGTTTATGCAAAGACCTAAATATAGAGGTAAGTAATAAATTGTTATGTTTATTATGTTATGTTTGTATGTACCTATGTAAAATTTATCTATCTACAATCAACACGCCTTTGTATCACTTGTTTTACTTATCGTGACTACTGCCCTAGAACCAGGTTTTCCGTTCTGACAATAGTACCTACCTACATTTCATAAATAACCGACCTGCGTAATCAGAGATCGACTTTGCGATTCCGACGTTTTGCAGACCTTAAAAGAAAATGGCCTTGTAATAAATCATTTTTATTCCAACCAAATCGGACCAGCAAATTTGTACTGCTTACAATACAATGCTTACACAACAAAGCGTTCCAGAGTGGTACCTACGTACCTGCCTACCATGAAAAATTAGTGAGGAAAAATTGGCTAACATCAAATGATTTTAGGTTTAGCTTAATTTATATTAGTTCTTTGTGTGGCATTTTATTAATAACACGAGTTCTGCTCTCTACTTCCTTAATATTTCGAGGATTTTTTCTAAGATTTCATCAAGGTACATATTGGTAAAGTGACAGCACAAACAAATTATTAGCTAGTTCTATGGGCGAAGAATCCACCGCGCCCTCCTCATAGGTAGGTACTACTATAAATAAGGCCTGGGTGATCACCGTTCCTGGGGGGAGGCTTGGAGCTGAAGGCTTTAAGAATGGAGGGACCCACCATTTGAGATGCAGTTGAGATGCAGATGTAGAAACTCCAGCTTGTTCCCCAAAATTAGTGGCTCTACTGAAGGCTATTGTTGTCAGTGTAGTCTATGTTTTTACTATGGTGTAGTGGAAGAGCCAAAGTGTGTCCGTCCTGGTTTATAGTTATAGCAGAGCGGAACTCTGCAAGGTTTTGACTGTAAAAGCCCGGTGTCCATGATTATCGGTATCCGTGGTGGATTTATCAACAAAAAATAGGATAGGCTATTTAGTGACCTTCTTTTGTATCAAACTTCAAAGGAGGTTTCTGCCAATATCTTCATACACGCCAACAACACGTTACACGTGTAACAATTGAGTTCTTTTGTTTCGAGGGTTTAGGTCGACACTTGAAGCGATCACCTTAATCCTTACCATATGGATTTAAAAATGCTACGGTCTTATTTGAAGTTCGGAGTGTCCAAGGTGACAATATCAAAGACTGCTATCAATACATTATACTGCATATTTGTTCTAGAAGTGAAAATAACATAAAATATTTCCTGATTGTGCATGTCCTAATTACCCTGTCCGCTAAAGTTGCTCAACGTTCAACGACAACGTTATTCTTATTGCATACATGCCAGTGCGTATTTCAATGTGGACAGATCCATACAGAGTCCTGTTGTTTGTATTGTATTGGTTGGTAGGTTATTTCAGCCAATGAGAACAAGGCCTTACTCTTAGGTAGGTACCTCTTATAATTTTGTGATACCAGTAAATATAATTTTACGCGTTTCCCATTACAATGGATGGCGTTAAACAAAATAATGTTAAGTAAAGTTTGTTTGAAATACTTCCCCTTAAACGTCAAGCGAGGAGGTCATTACCTAAGTAGTATAAGTACTTCAAAGTTTGTAAAGAGAATGTTAGAAAGGTATATGCTTAGCGAAGTTAAAATGGGATTTTGTTGAGTATGCAGGAATGAATTTTCGGTATCAACTTATACGGTGATACGGTTGCTGTACTTTATTTTATACTTATTGATATAATATGTAATAGGGACTTGGAATGCCTTAAACTTTGGAGTTCCATTCATGAGGTCTATGTGCCATCGCAGTATATTCTTCTTAATTTATAGGTATTTCATTTGGTGAAATTTAGTTGTAGTTCTGCAGCGATTATCTTAGTCCTTGTAAGCAAAGAGGCGTTCCATTTAAATGGCATTAATAACGACGGAACGTCAAACGTGAAAAGGAAATCTGAAAAGAGATATCTAAAAAAAGATACCTTTCAGACGGTGGTGTAACATTCTGCCTCCAACAAACACAGGAAAAGTACTGAAATTTATATAACTTTCATGTATGGAAAAAACATACTTGTCAATGAATAGCTCCAAGGTTTCACCAAATTTAATAAAATAATAAATGTGAACAATTTGAAATTTACACAATGATAACATTTCCAATAACTATATATACGTACAAGTTCTCGATTTATATTTTAATCTGCAATAATTACACAAACCAAAAAATAAAACAGCTATTACGTATTAATATTTACACCATTTATACTATTATCTATGAAGGCGCTCCTAAACACTGGTAGGTATTTACATCTCACAAGATAAAAAGCTTATCGACCAACGAGTTAAAACAAATGAATTTCGTAACGCAGAAATCAAATGAAAACTATCACAATTAATTACGAAAACAATAGCTTAAAGATATGTATGGTTCGCTTATCAAAACGGTTGAAAACGTTAAAATGAGCACTAGATTTTTATATGCAATTGACTTATCTAATAAATTTCAAGTTAAGAAATATATTCTTCTTTCTAACGGTACTAACAATCGTCCAAGTCGTATCTAGCACATTGAAAAAAGACCAGTGATAATTTATCACGTTTCTGATTGAATAAAGGAACTAAGAAGTCGGATGAGCGAAAGTGTTAACAGCATTACACTTGATGTAGACGCCTCGGCTGAACTCCTCACTGAAACAAACAAGCTTTGTTATTATTTGAGTTAATGAAGGGACTTCTTGGGAACTAAACGATCATTATTATAGTCGTTAAAGACGTGAACGAGGACATAAAACAAAAAGTGATTTATTACGTTATAATAACACAGCGTATCGAATCGAGGACGCTTTTCATTACATTGTATTCGGATTACTTAGTCTTCACTGTACAGTGTCTTTCGTATTTGTGTAATTCCTTTATTTAGCAGCTCTTTGAAATTCATTGCCAGAGAATAGGCCTAAACTAAGTGGGGTAACTATATTTTTGGGCACCCTTCTATTATAAGAAAGAAAAAAGGAACAGGACAGATAGAATAGAACCAAAAATTACAATTAAATTTAAAAGCTAGAAACCTCATGTTTATAAAAACAATATAAAACAATTACATAATACAACGTTGTACGTATTTGATTTTTTGAATTATCACTACTGTGCTGAAAAATGGAACTTGGTCTAGAAATGGAACTAGGTTGATCAGTTCAAAGGGTTCTATTTTTATTTTTTATATAGCTTCTTGCCAATGAGAAGAGTAAAAATAAATCAAGGTAACCAGTAGGTACAGGTACCTAATTACAGTAGCTTTATAAATTTAAATGCGGTTATATGCTTTAGGCGCATAAATGCCCATAAAAAGGAAAATAAAATATTCGTAAAGTATTCGTAGAGGACGTGGAAAAAAAGTTCTTGCGTTATTGCAAATTCCACATCCTCATATAAGCTTATATTCTAACTCACACACTCCAGTACGTTTTAATACAAACATACGGACCTCATTATTTTAAGTTTAATATTTCGTAATCATAGAACTTTATGCTGCGTAGAACATAATCGTGGTAGTCTTTAAGACGGATTTTACCCATAAATGTAAAAAAAATGACAGGGATTATTTTTTTAATTAGAACAGAAGTCAACATGCAGACGCGCCACGTAAGTGGTAAGTGATCACAATTGTTTGACACTAGCAACAGAGGAGTCGCTAGTGCGATGCCAGATTTGAAGGAGTTTATCTTACGACCTTTTTGAAAAACTTTATAATAATATAAAAAAGTTTAAACTTAAGTGTCCTTTAAAAGGATACACAGATATTACAATCATTATGTTTATGTGTCGCCGCTCACTGAACTGCTCAACACTCATTTGGGACACATTGAAAACCAACAGCCATAATGTTTCGCGCCACAGAGTCAGCTGCTCATTACATTGTAACAAGTTTCATAGTTTTCTTTTATTAAATTGTTAAGAAGGTTGCATACTGTCTCTGACAAGTGCATTTCTTTTTTAGTATTTTATGTTTTCTAGCAACTGTTTATTTACACTTGAATATAATGAGTTGTACAAAATACACGTATTTGATTATTATTAGCGGTAATTTATTCTCATAATCACCAAGCTACTTTGTAAACTACTTCCGGTTGTATCCCAAGAAAGTCGTACGCCTGGGTTGACTCTAAGTTACCTACTCTGACCGCAAATCTACATATATCATGAACAATATAATCCGTTTATAGGTTAATTGTACTCCACGGCGATAGACTTCCACTGAGTTCTGGCAATCCAATAATGCCTGGGGGCAAGTTACAGTTGTAATGCTCAGAAACGTCACGTAGCTCCATTTATTGCCCGATTAGGAATCAAGTTTACGATCAATCCTGATGTAGAATCTGTTTTAGTGTGGTTAGAAAAGATAGCCCTACTTTTTTATCCAGTCTCTATGTCAAAGTTGAGATTCGATGTTCATTTTTATTTCAATTTTTGGATTACGAAAGTATAAAGAGGGATATTCATCCAGGCTAGTTGAATAAGTCTATATGTCTAAATATGAATAAAGCCCTTGTGACTTTGTTCACATTTTTATACACATAGTAAAAAAAATGAAAACTGTTAAAAAACTTCGATAGCGTGATTTGGTATACCAGTTAGGGATATTTTGAAAAGTAGTGAAACTCACCACAGGGGTCAAAAAGGACCTTAATAGCATTTTTAATATTGTAGCTAATTCCGAATAAAAACTAAGTAAAACATTAAAATATCAAAAACATGCAAAAACTAAATGTATAGATTTGTTTTTGGTTATAAGTAAATACAACAAGTCTCTTACTCTTTTTAAAATTGTCACACTGTCTTTTTGCTTAAGCTACATTAAACCATTAAAAGGCTTATTTTATCGTAACTCTATATTTAACAATTGGAAGGAGACTAATTCTGTTCAGCGATGTCGGGCCCTTTAATAGACAGGCGGATTAACAATTAAAGCACTTTCTTCAATTTATTTTGATAATTGTGGATTCATTTAGGTTTAAGAGTTTTTTAATGAGTTGTGGAGAATAACAAATTGGTTTTTTAATCAATGTGAATTTAAAAATTCATCACCGATAAGAAACTTTTCTTTTTGTTTCATTAACTCACTTTATATTTATAACAATATCATTAGATATTACCTACTTAAAATTTTTTTTTTTTTTTTTTTTAAAACGCTCACACTCATAGCCCCACACTAGGATTCCCTGTGTCGTGGGCGCCATGGACACTTACAAGACAAGAACACAACACACCCAGACCAGAAACAGAAATTCAAATTCATCATTCAAATCTCTGCTCTGCTGGGAA
>DWIY01000341.1:0-14219 GCA_018248615.1 Erynnis brizo brizo
GGAGGGTCCTGGGTTCGATTCCCAGCAGAGCAGGGGTTTGAATGATGAGTTTGAATTTCTGTTTCTGGTCTGGGTGTATGTGTTCTTGTCTCGTGTATGTCCATGGTACCCACGACACAGGGAATCCTAGTGTGGGGCTATGAGTGTGAAGCGTGTGAAGCGTTATTGAAGAAAGAAGGCTATTTTGACCGAAAAGAAATCTTTACATAAGATAAGGGCTATTCTTCGAGTGAAATTATCAAAAAGAAACAAGAATCACAAATACATAATAATCCATTTTTCCATAAAACCGGATAAAAACAAATAGATGAGATTTATTACTCGGTATTTGAAACAAAAGAATATAAAAAGGACATAATTCATGCAGCAAGCACGATCCTCAGTTTTAATATCAGGTGCGGGCACAAAGGACGGGCTACGTTCGCCGCCACAGTCTCCTCGCAGACACATTCAGGCCACACCGCAACCAAAAATGTTTGAATAGGTAGGGACCGCTCGCTAACGAATCAGGAACCCATCTCTCGACAATTTTGTTTTTCCCATCAAGATTAGTTAGTAGTAAGTAGGTAACCTACCTTCCTATCTGATCTCACAGCTTATTATCATAACACCCTACCAACACAACCAGTCAGAAAAGTCTTTGACCACCTACCACTACCACGTCTTGGCAAAGGAGTACCTACCTATGTACCTACATGGGATCTTCCAACTACGTCTGCTGATCTAGGAACGGGCGAATCGCAAAAATTGATGTAGCCCGGAGCGGCGAAATCCAACTATTTCGCATTTCCTGTACTTGGATCGGATCTTGAAGACCTGCATTCTCAACCGATACAGGACACGAAAAAAATGCACTTTGGACTATGTAGATGTGTGTAGACATAATATTTGCATTACCTCTAATAACTCTATAATAATTTGCACGTACCTCTTTATAGAAGTAATAATACTACAACTCTTTATAGTACTACTCTTTATAGTAGTATAAGACAGACAGCAGACATTATCAATTCGTTATTAGTAAACAGTAATACTTAAGGCAAAAAGAACAAACAAAGCTGAAGCGAATAACAGGAATGGTAATGTCACCGGTTTTTCGCGGGGTCGGAAAATGAGAAAGCGTTTAATAATGAGGCCGCCTATAAACGCGGCCGTTTCTTTTTATTTCGCTCCCTCGACCTATCTTTGTCTGCCATTGTGTTTATATGAAGCTTATTATGATACTCTCTTTGACAAAAACTCGCATCAGTTTGGTTTGTTTGTGCGTAAATGCTGTTCGGCCTTTGTGACGGTACCATTGTGTAATAATACCTTACTTTCTTTGGTATCTCATATAGGGTTTGGCGTTCTACTAAATTGGTGTAGGTAGGTATGTGTTTATACGGAGGTTCCAGCCTATCTTTCAGCTATCCTGCTTACTAACAAGCAAAAACAAGTTAGGTAAATTAGTTCTTGGATTGGCGAGGTACGGTACCCGAAAAATTGGTCTGGTTCCAACCAAGAAAAGCTGAAGAGAAAAGGAGAAATTCTGAAGGAGAAAAAATTCTGACACTCAATTCAATTTAACAGAAAGCATGGAAGTAATTATGGGAAGGATCCGTAGGACACGGAGTATGTACTTATACACTTTACTTCTGATAACATCCATCATTTTATTAAAGGAAATAACAGGATAGTTTAAATGTCTGAGTTTAAAAATTTGCTAAATTTTAAAAATTTGCATTTAATGCACATAGTCTTAAATGGCTTAACAGATGACGTTAAAACATCTGAACAGTGTTCACGATAATACTTTAAACAAAAATAATGCTTATTTTGCCACAAGGCAAAGACCATCTTTGTTCTAAAAGCTATTTTTTTGCTGTCTATCATTGACACCGTCGTCATAATAATAATTATGATTCCAATGTTGTCGGAGAAATGCTGCACCAACTTGGATATATAGAGGTCAGTGTGCACCACACAGTAAACTAAGTAATTATGTTTTTTTGTAATTAAACACAAATAGCATTGAATCGCTTACTATATTGAGTAATAATAAAAAATATTTACAACCTTAATTAACATTAGAAAATACTTTATCACTTTAACATACATCACTTAAAAATAGATGAACTATTTTCAGACTCTTAATCAGATAATTTTACGTCAGTCCAAACGGCCGTAAGATGAAATAAATTAATACAAGAAGTAAGAAGCAACACACGATGTCATACTGTCAGTCATTATGTATTTTTATCGGGTCAGTGAACTGAGCTGTTAGTATGTAAAATAATGCTGGTGCGGGGACTAAAGAAAGATACCACAATTCCTTGAAACCAGTCAATGATATTATCCCGTAAGCATGTATGAGCCAATGCCCAATAAGAATTATAAGATTTCTTGTATTAGTTATAGATGACATAAGTAGAGCAGGTGCTGATTGATCAATCTTGATTGAAAAGTGGGATGCTGATGTCATCATAGATATTATGATGACTATGTAGGGAAAAGAACAATCTGCAACAAAAAACAATATTTATTAATGTAAGTGTGGAAACATAATTATTGTTAAAAAACCTATTGAATATGTTTTTGACTGACTACTATAACATTGGAAAACATTAATGATTTATGTACCTATTGCAAGTAGGCAATTGAATTCACTTGTAGCTGAACAAGCACTAATATTCTTATGGCTTATCTAAGACTTATTAAAATTAAATGACAATAACTTACAAATCAATCCTGCTGCTACAGTATGTGTAAGCACCAGAATCGGGTAGAAATATAATGCACAGTATATAGCCTTCTTGCCAGAGCCAAAGCCATGCCACATCAATAAACATGGTCTTACAGTGATTGTTAGCAGAAGACTAAACGCATAGATCAGTAATATTATTGTGTATCTGAAAAAGATTAAAGAAAACTTATTATACAAGTAAGACTGAGACACTAAAAAAGGACATCACAGTGACAAGCAAAACCAGATGCAGTGACAGTCCTTATTTAATCACAATCTTTAGATGGTGCAAGATATAAAAGTGGAATTTGCCAGTGATTTGTGGGATTAACAGATTGTCAGCTAGGACTGGCTGGCGCAGTCATTATTGGAATGAACATAATAGAAAAGATTCATAAGTTGTATATTTTCGTTTTATTATTCAAGATGCCCCTAAAAATACAAAACAGATCTCTTGACTTACCAAATTTCATCTCAACCCATTCAGTTGTTTTCACATGACAGAGTAAAAAACCATCCATTCATCTTCACAAGTTTTTGCATTTATATGAGTAGTACAAGTAGGAATGGTGATCTAGGATAATAGAACATTAGAATATACTTACAGCGGGTACACAGCCTCCTGAGTGCAATGCAATGTTTCCTTATAATCAGGCTGAGGATTGTGTAGCAGGGTGTACCAGTCAGACAGAGCCTTGGGTGTACAGACGGACAGGGCTAGGGAACCTGTAGGTGGCAACACCAGTAGAGCTGCTATAGTGCCGGCTGCCACCTCAAAGAATGCACAGAAGTGTTGCAGGAGTATGCCTTTCTTGCTGTAACATAGTTTAAATAGCCATGAGTAATTTTATTATTTTTATGATTATTTTATTTATAATTTTTAATGATTATTAAATTTGACAACCTGTATGGTGCAGAGCAATAAATCCACTGAAAGTCCAAGACATTGCTTCAATTCTGTGAGGTATTGAAAAAGGGCTCTTGATGCAGCCCACCTTAAGGATGTCTGCATGGTTTGCTACCTCTATAATATGTATAAATTATTTTTAAGACTGCTAATCAAATGTTTAACTTTCTAGAATGGTCATGAATAGATATTTATAATGATATAACCTACGAAAAGACTCACCCTTTGCCAACTGCAACCATATCAACAAAAAACCAATGTAATACTAGCGGCAGAATCACCATAAACCCAAGATACTGCCAGTCATATAATGTTGGCTCTTCCGTACAAGGCATGCAGTAGCTAGTGTCATTCGTGCGGAAACCGCGAGGGCATGCTCCGCACTCACTCCAGTCTCCATTCTCCAGCTGAGTTCTGCCACAATACAGCCCTGGACAGGTTTTTACTATCGACATCTCGGTCTTGCGCGAGACGCCAATGTCGCCAATCCCAACTTGATCTTCGACTTGGAACTTGACTCCGATTTTAATGGAAGAAGAAGAGGGTAATTAGGTATACTACACATACAATTTGACAATACTAAACGAAATAATAACAAACAGTTTTTTTACATGCGATATTTTTTTTAAATTGAATTATTATTGGTAAAATTTGTATTGGATTAATTCAAATTCTGGCATGACTGTCTGGCGTCTGTCACTAGTCACTTGTCAGTCGTCGTTAAATGATGTTAATCTGACAGTGACAATACTTTTGACACTGAGTGACACTGACAGTTACCGGCATTGACGTAAGCAACAGAGTTGCCAATACTCACTATTCAAATTTAGCAAATAATTGTTTTAGCGTCGTTGCAAAAAAAAGCATTTCCTATTATAAATCGCATAATAATGTATTATTATGTGAAGTCAAATAGTTATTCCTGAGCAAATTAATATTTTTGATCTTGGAAAACATAAATATTAATTACACAAATATCCTTAATATAAATAAAACAAGGAGTTTACCCCCAAGCTACTCCTGTTATTTAAAGGGATTATTTCAAAGGTTATCCACCCAAATAACCATAGACAAACTTTAATTTTTTACGAATTTTAGTTATAGTAACATTGCTGATTCGTCCTAAATCAATATTATTACAGAAATCATAAGATCAAGTGGTGGAACACGGGATATAGATAACGATAAATAAAAAAATAAGTAAATTAACAGTAAAAAATTTTATTCAATCATTTCTAAACAAAACATTACATATTTTATTGTATTTCGTTATAAAATTTATTATTGTGTATGTTTTAATAGATTAGCATTGTTCTTTACAATCGAAGATTACAATGCTTTGAATTTGCCTCCTTGTTGATCACGTTTTTTCGAAAAACGAGCACGAAGGCGTTTAACAATAAAGCGTAAAATATAAAATGAAGCTGTAAGCAAAACACTGGCCAACGCTAGTAAAAAGGCCAAAACATCCAACATGTAGAATTTTATGAAGGAAGCACCGACAGCCTGAGACCGAAGATGACCAGCTCCTCCATTGCGAAGCACGTATTCTGTCCACCAGATTGCATTTTCAGGACCTGATAATATAGGCTCTACTACTAAACTCTTCAAATTGACAATTGCCTTTTTGTAACTGAAATTAAATTAATAATAATTATGTATAAAATACGAACAAAATTATTCTTTATAGAACACAAGAACATAATAATATTCTGTCGTTCGACGTTTATTACGTCGTGTACTGATTATCAGTTTTTTGAACATTAAAAAATAGATCATAAATTTTTCCAATGTACTAGGTGTTTGTGCATACACAATGGGATTTAATAAAACATTAATTTCATACCTTTCATTGGTAACAACTGTCTTTATTACTGATTTGACTGTCTCTTTCTCTAAGTAGTACAAGTCCAAAATCTCTCCAGCGCCATATTTAGTTATTTCTTCCATGAACGGTTTCCTTGATCTGATTATCGGCATATCCACAATAGGCACTTCATAGAATGGCGCCTCTTCTAAAGAACGTGCTCCGCCGTGGGTTATGAAGGCTTTCACGCTTGGATGACCTGTAACATAAACAAATTTCTCTCAAATCATCATAAATACTAAATAGACTGTTGCGAAATCGATAGGTATCTATCTAATAAACATGGTAACCAAAGCATTGACGACGAGACTGTTAAGATACGTATATATATGTCATCAAAAAATTTAATAAATAAAGGTCCCGTCATACCTAGTATCTCCTGCTGTGGGAACCAAGGTTCTACATACACGTTATCAGGCTTGGTGATCACAGTGCTATTGCCAATCTTCCACAGCACTGTGTATGGGAGTTCGCGGAAAGCATCTGTTAGAGTTTTCAACACGTGTGCGGACAGATGCTCAGACTCTTGAACTGCTCCCAAACTAAAGTATACAGCGCCGTTAGACGCAGAGTCTAACAATAATTTAAGATTCTGCAAGAAATGTATTTATATGAAAGAACTACCAGTACCATGTGATAAAAGTAGAAACATTGATGTGCCACAGAGAAAGTAAACAATACTTACATCAAGTAACTGGAATCCAGGCTTTATATGCATACGATCAACGTAGGCAATTGCCGGGACAGACGGTCTATTACCGCTTAGAGCGGGGTTACTGGCTACAAAAAGCATATCTATATCTTGCTCGATTTCTAGCAAGTTTTTCTTAAGGTTAAAAATTTTCTTAGCAACAGCTTCACAAGATGGCAAATAATTATTATAATATTCAGATCTAGTTTGGATATAACGGTTGACCTCCACCAACTTCTGCCAACTACTCGCGTTCCTAAGGTTGAGGGTGTTAACATCTGGATATAGGATTGGATGAGTCGGAGCACCCTTTGCTTCATATTGATGTATTTTACCACTGGTCGTAGTAATTGCGATGTGAGGAGCTTTATATTTTTCGGCAATCGCGTAAAGAACTGGTACATCGGCTTCTGTGATAATCAAATCGAATTTCACATTGGGATTTACGAACAACGCAGTCACTTGTTTGGATTTCAGTTGAGCCGCTGCTAGTTTGATAGAAAAGTCATTTAAAGCCCGCATGCGAGGATAAAAATCATCTGTGTTAGTTATTAACTTTCTGTACTCTTCCCAAAACGGTAGGGACTCTTCGCCAACACCCAGTTCTACTATTCTCTCGACATCTGGATATTGAAATTGGCCTGGATAGGGCGTTATCACAACCACAGAATGGCCTCTTTGAGTGAGCAGCGAAACATATCCTCTAAATACAAGATGATCCGAGAACGACAATGATGAAAACACCGCTAAAATAGATGCACTGTCAACTGCAGCTAAACAAAGAACAAATATGGATATAAAAAAACTGATGTTAACCGCCATTTTTAAATTCCACCGTAAACGTGACTAGTCGCTACAAGTGAGTTGGTTCGAAAGACCGGCTTTCAGTGAATTCAGCAGGGTCTAAAACAACTGTGTAAATAATAAAACCAATAAATTGTAATTGGACACAAAACACCAACAAGGTCATGCTCATGATTACGGTGAACAATTACTTAAAAGCAATGAATTATTATTGGTAGTACTTATAGCAGAAGGTAGGTACACAGTATCTACTTCTATTTGTTACAGTTTAAATTTCAAACCTAAAAATTAAATAGGTTTTTAAAAATCGCAATACCTATATTTACGAATTTACCATAGAAAACAGTCTGTTTTACAAACATTTAGCTTCTAAGTGTCTATCATGTGTCTATCTTCCTCGTCAGGTCTCTTCAGGTCTATAATAATATAATAAACATCCAAATCATCAATACCTATGTACAAGATTCAAGTATCTAGCAAGTAATGAGCCCATAGCCCCAAATGGCCTATGCCTATAGACTTGCGAGTCCGATCGAGCTATATTGCCGCTGTGGGCCAACCTTTTTTTAACGGTGATTTTTTGATTGACGGCCCCGTCGAGGCCTTAACGAGGGCCATTGCCACAGCTCATCTTTACCGCTCGGCTAAGGGATTGCCCGCCTCGATACCTCTAATTGGGCTCTGCTTAGGTCCTGTACAGATTAGAGAATTTTCCCAAAGTGGAATTGTACATGTTATTTTGGAAGATACCTATCCAGAAAAATATTTTTGACATACAACCACTGACCTGCATATATACAAGTATACAACTCATTAACGCCGTTGCTACGCAACACGCGTTGTAAAACAATGTGAAAACAATCGTTTCTAAAATAAAGTCAACAGCTGAGCTGATACAAAATCATTAAAAATTATAAACTTTACACTTTTAACTAGGAGTAATGATACTTTTAACTAGGAGTAATAATTATTTTGACGTTTGAAATCCAGTAGAAATGGATTGCAGTGTATCAAACTATTCAGTGGTTGGACGAATAGGTGAAGGAGCTCACGGACTTGTATTCAAAGCTCGGCACATTCAATCTGGTCGTGAGGTGGCTCTGAAGAAAATCCTGATCAAAAACATCGAGGACGGTATCCCTATAAATGTTATGAGAGAAATCAAAGCACTTCAACTGCTGCGTTGCAAATATGTTAGTATTTTTATTTATATAGGTAGTCTTTTCTGAAATCATACCTTTATTGGTATTATTTGAAACAAAGGGTATCGTGAATTATTACATTACGAAAAATTTGCTAATTTGGTCGATCCATCCGATCCAGTAACAGAAATATCCAGTTCCAGCCACGAGGGTCCTTCCAAAGAAGGCAAAAAGTGTTAAGTTGCTTGTAGCTGATACGAACAATTCAGTTCTAAACTACTCCAGACTAATGTTTAATATCGTCTAGACTACATTAGTCGTTAACAAATGTTTATTTTCATAACTTCTTGGGGTCAATAACGATTAATCATCAGATTACTGGGTTCCATAGAATTTTAAAATTAAGATAAGTAGGTAGATAATTCGCGTTTCAGATAATCAAACTCTATGACATGTTTCCTCGCGGCATGAGCTTAGTGTTGGTGCTGGAGTACATGTGCTCCGGTTTATGGGATATGCTTCACCACAACCAACAGGAACTCACTCTGCCGAGGGTCAAAG
This sequence comes from Erynnis brizo brizo, assembly GCA_018248615.1. NCBI lineage: Eukaryota > Metazoa > Arthropoda > Insecta > Lepidoptera > Hesperiidae > Erynnis > Erynnis brizo. Next base: position 8,695 of record DWIY01000341.1, read on the forward strand.
CATACGCTCAGATGCTGTTGAAGGGAACTCGGTACATGCATGCACACTACGTCATGCACAGGGTAATTAAGAATGTTTTTAAAGTTTAAGTAATAATAATAATTGTGGATTCAAGTTTAATAAGTCCTTTTTTCGGAGAAGTTCTTCCTTTGAATTTAATCAGCACAAATAGACATAGTACAACGACATCATAGTACCTAGTAACTCTCAAACGTCCTAAAACAAGGATAATCTTTTTAAATAAGAAAAATTCTTAGTACTTAGTAGTAGCATAATAATTATCTTTCTTAAGCACTGCAGAATTGTCAGAATTTATTGGACAGTAATGTTTGCACAGTTTCCACCACTATAGGTACCTAATATATTTGCATATAATTTACCTAGTATACATATATTTTTATATAATTTACAGGATCTGAAACCTGCAAATCTTCTGATTAATCATGAAGGAATATTAAAGATAGCTGATTTAGGCCTAGCACGTCTTTACTGGCCCGATGGTGGCAGGCCATATTCACATCAAGTAGCTACGAGGTAAGGTCAAAGTGTCACGTAATACATTATTTATAAAATTCAACTTTTGATCAAATTCATTTGAGTTTCATTTTTGCACTACAGATGGTATCGCGCACCAGAGTTATTATATGGCGCAAGATTCTACACAGAAAAGGTGGACCTGTGGTCAGTTGGCTGTATTATAGCAGAGATGATAACAAAGCAGCCCTTATTCGCTGTAAGTGCCAACTTTTCAACCAAACCTTATGGTCAGATAATAATTATGTTTAAGCAATTTCTCAGTGTAAATTTCGTCGATGTTTTCGACGTGTCGAAAGAACTAAACGTGTTGAACACAAAATTGGTGCCTTCTCACTATTGTTTTTGTAGGGCGAATCAGACATCGAACAGCTGGCCATAGTCTTGCAACACCTCGGTACGCCCACTGAAGAAACGTGGCCGGGCCACTCGGAGTTGCCAGACTATCATAAGATCACGTTTCCCGAATCATCGCCAGTGCTCTGGGCAGATCTCTTGCCGGGTGTAGAATCAGAGGCTGTTGATCTGATAAAATCATTTGTTCTCTATGATGCCAATAAGAGGATATCAGCGAAAGAGGTATGATTTTTGATCTGCGATTGTTTGATCAAATTTTGGCCCAATTTCTTCTAAGTGCTAGACGTAGCGTTTTACTACAATGAAAGAAGTAATTATCCATGTTGAACAGTGTTGAAGCTACTTAATAGGTAAAAATTATATATTTTACAGGCATTGAGGCACCCGTGGTTTCTATCGAGACCCACTCCTGCGGCACTGGAAGACATGCCAAGACCTGACACCAATAAAACCAAATAAGGTTTATAAATACAAATAAAACAGACGTTACAATAAAATTTATTTGATTTTATTTCCTCTAACTATCCATAATAATAATAACAGTTGTACTTTTTCTCTATGTACAATTTGAGCCAAAATATAAGCTACATGATTTCAATAGATACAGTTCTGAAATCTTAGATAGATGCGGTAGACAGGTAGGTTATTGCGACTATGAAACAAAATTGACAATATAATGTACCAATAACAGGTACTATAGGGCAGCGGTTCCCAAACTTTTTCCAACCATTAACAGGGTAAAAATTTACTATAAAGCGAAAAAACAAAAGATTCTGTTTTTTTACCATTTCGAATGTTCTTTCTTTTTCAAATAAAAACATAACCCCAATAATTTCCAAATAAGGCAAGTTTCACTGAACCCAGTTTGGAAATCGCTGCTATTTGGAATTTATACAAAAGGATACATACCAAGCCATATAAAGAAACATTCACCAACATAAACCTAATAAATAAACCATTAAAATAAAAATGCATGTTAAAATTAAATATGGAGATCAAATTATACCTTTCATAGCATTATTATGAAAGTTAAAATAAAAATCGGTTGACTATACCTGAATGTTTCTTTTTTCTTATTTCTCACACAAATAAATAGTTCAATTACCATGACACCAAACAAAAGGGCTCCATCCCAATTTATATACATCCCAAAAAACTTAAATATAGGTTATTCAAATTAAGAAAAATGTGTCTATTAAAAGTAAATTTTTCTGATTTACGAATAAGGATCTGATTACATTTATTTATCTCCATTTACAGTTCGTTCAATTAGCGATCAACCGCCGTGAGTTCCACTCTTCCTCGGTTGCGGTGTGCGCGAGGGAATCGAAGCTGACCAATGGCTAGCCTACCGACCGCCGACATTGATACTGAAATGAAGAATTCGCGCGTTCTGGGGGGTTACTACGATCTCCTAAAACCATCATAAAACAACGATGTTTTGTTTTAATATTACAATTACACTATAATATAAAGACTTTATAGAGTTCATAATACGATTCAAGGTAGTTTTAATATTAAAACAAAACATCATTGTTTTATGATGGTTTAGTTGCCGCTCTCAGAGACGTCATTTAAAGTTAATGTTCATTAACAAACAAATAATCGTCTTTATTCCTATTGACATAAGTATCATCTATAATTAGTTAAGGGACCATTAACGTTAATGAATGTCTCTGAGTACGGCTGTAGGAGTTCGTAGTAACCCCCGTTTTGTTCCACGTCGGCGGCCGGCAGGAGAGTAGCCTATTAGTCAGTTTCATCACACAATGGGGGAGTCACGGCGGTGTCTCTAGTTCAATATTTAGAACTACTACAATCTCTTGCAATCATAACTTGCACAGGCAAGGTAATATTAGTAATTCTCATGTTTGGTTCAGTATTGCAATACAAATTTGTCAGCGCTGAAAGTTCCTTTTTAGCAACTTTAAATGTGAAAATTATAAAGCCTTCTATTACCATTTTCTTATAAACGGAATAAATTAGATATTATGTTATTCTCTATATAAAAAAAAGAACATAAAATCTAGATAAATAAATGTAATGAATCCTCATTGTTATATAAATATAGCATAAAACGCAATGCAATGATTTTGGCTTCGTGAAATATAAAAAAAATATATACCACAGCCTTAGTTTTAACTAAAAGGGTAAATCACCAACATTGGCTATTGCAACATGCTCGCCTCATGCTCACCACTCTACACAGAATGCACAGCCAGTTCATTAAGATCATATTCATAATGAGAATTCGTTGAGGATACAATAAAATTACTGTACGCAATTATTATTAAAAATAAACATAATACGTTGAATTCGAATTCGCGACTGTTCTTCTGACCTATCCTTATGATACTGACCATACAGTTTTACAATTGAATTACTTAGTCCAATTGAAACCTTAATTTTGTTTTTTGTTTATTATTCCTACACGAGACAAATATGACTAAACTTGATCAAATGTAATGAAACTATTGTAAAATAATAATTTTACACAAACATCACATTTGATTTTAAATGGATTAATAAAACCTTTTCCAGTTGCACTATAATAACTAATTGGAATTTTATCTTAAATAATTGGAATAGACAGATATTAAACTAAGGAGCCTTGACATAGGGAGTTAGGCCGCGCTCAGATTGGACGCGATTTCGTACGAATTCAATTCGTGCATAAACGTGCGTTCACACCCGACTAATCCCGACCTTTGAAATACTATGGGAGCGCTCACACTGCGCGCGACTAAGTTGATGTAAGACTAAAGCCAAGGATACACTAGGGGACAAATGTCCCACGACACGTGTCGCCAGCGACGTTAGCTGAGGTAGCACGACGTTGCCGGACTTCGCTCGACATGTCTGGCAACATCGCGCGACATCGCTCGGTTATTTCGCCGCAAACAACACTACCTCGGTGGGTGTCATGATATCGACTGAAGCAAAACTTCGTGATGTCGCCAGATATCAGGCGAAGTTTTGCGAAGTCGCACGTCGACTTCGTCTGACGTCGCTGCGGACATTAGTCGCGCGTTGTCGCCATATATGTCAGGCGAAATCAGCCAGCTTCGCTTGATATGTCGCCGATACATGTAGTGGGACATTTTGTCCCCTAGTGTATCCGTGGCTTAACTCGCACGCAGTGTGAATCCCACAGTATTTAAAAGATTCTACAGTCCATGCGCTCACGGTATCTCCCTATATTGGCGCAGCTAATAAATATTTGGCATGTCATGTCTGTATGGTCAACCTTAAAAATCATGTAAAAGGCAGCCATAAAAGTTAGTAAATTACAATAACACTACCTGTCCTATTAATGACTGAACACATGGTGTGGGTAATCGCTCTAATATTTCAGGCGGGAGTAAGCGCATTATCGGGTTTCCATTAATGCCGACTGTGATCTATGCTCAATGTAATTGGTTAACAGGAATATATAATAATTATACAATAGAATCTGTATATGGAGATTATTGATACGTGATGGAGGTCGATCGACGTAAGTGAGGCTCTTCCATGGTGTGCGGGGTGCGGGAGGGGAACGAAACTGACCAATACGCTAGTCCCCTGCCGGCTGCCGACCAATCACCGATACAGAACAAAATAAAACCGTTTAAAAACGCGGGAATTCTTATTTCAAACTTTGCGTCAGTGGCCAGCAGAAGAATAATAATTATAAGCTTATTTTTTCAGATTATTTCCCCTCCTCCTTTAGACTTTTGTCTCGGCTAGGAGTACCTACAGGTCGCCCTCCGACCAGTAGCCTTACTATTGAAAACAATCTCAATTTCAATTCCGATTCCGATCCAATCTGATCTGTCAAATGATTTGGTACTCTCACATGATTGGTTGATCCGTTCAATATTGGAAAATAAGGCGCTAGTGTACTTTTCAAGTGTACGAAATGACACAAATCCAATGACGATCAATCGGAATTAATTTCAAGAGTAACCCCACAGGTGACAGCGGAAAACCATTGTATTCAAAGGTGTCTTGTTCTGCAGACTACGTAGGGCTGAAAAGAAGAAGATATATTAGAAGTCGGTTGTAGGTTTCATAACTCCACTCCAGTTGAGTAGTGTCACAATAAAAGTTAGTTAAATACTTATCTGTTATTCTATTAATGACTAGAGCATGTGTTGTGGCGGTCTAATATTTCACTGCAGAGCAGTGCATTATCGGGCTCCCATTAATGTTAACTGTGATTTACGCTGAATGTAATTGGTTAACATGGATATGTATGGAGATTAATCATATACCTACGGTATACTGTAAGCCGATTGTAGGTTTGTTAATGTCGTAATCCTACTTACTATTATAAATGCGAATGTTTGTATGTATGGATGGATGTTTGTTACTCTTTCACACAAAGACGGCTGAACGCATTTGGATGGAATTTGGTATGGACGTAGTTTACAACCTTGATTAACATAGGTATAGGATACTTTTCATTCCTCTCTGGACCAAATTCTAGAATCGACGCGGACGAAGTAGCGGGCACTGTCTAGTTATGTATAAAGAGGAAATCGAAAAAAGGTAGGTAGGTAGCGTGTGTAGTGCTTCTGTTGTACCCTCTTGGCAGGGTTCTATCGTGACCCCAGATAAATAGAACACAAAATAATAATAATTAAAAAAAT
>DWIY01000342.1:0-14217 GCA_018248615.1 Erynnis brizo brizo
ACAACAGAACAGTGACCAACCTGACGACTTTGACAGGTCGAAGCGCACAGTTAAAAAAATTGGGTTATAAGCATAGTGCCTCTAATACCATGCCAAATTTCACGATAATTTAACTAACAGTGCGAAATGGACCACAATTCATTAGTGATTTTAAAATGCCGAAAATGTACACACCAACAGAAATTTCGGATGTCTACGGGGCTTCCCTGATAACGGATAGAACGAGTACGTTTAATAAAATACTGAAAAACCTCTAGTGAATATTCATGAGGCCGAACAAATTCACCGACGTCCTATCCTATATTTATGAGTAAGTATGTGTTACGTACGAGTACATTGTTAAAACAACATTCAGTGTGTTTCGTCCGTTGAACCGTGCCGTTTTGCACTGTTGCGCACCGATGATTGATTTTGACTCGCGTATATGTTGGCATTTCGTCTAATATTTGATGAATATTTAGCATTTTTAATTAGTATTTTGTCGTAAAGCATTCCGTAAGCCTCCTGCCGGTAGACGGCTTGTGGCTACCTCTTTTGAATAAAACAAAAGCAATGTCTGGAGTCATTAATCGATAGACCTAGATCGATAGATGCACCTTAGGATGTCTGCTGGTCATGAGGGATTCAATTGGCTGCAACCTTGGAGAAACAAGGCCTGGAGTACCAGAAAGTACTCGTAAAATTGCGAAATCACTCACGTGCCTAATAAATGTATCGATAAAGTTGATGGTTATGATATCGATGAAACGTTGACTACAGATTGTAAATAATAAATCCCGCATCATACACATGCTCGTATATTCTCGTTAGAATTTCTGTTTCTGAACACTTGAATTGTAAAACCTGGCGTTCTTGTGGCATTGATACTCATGAAATAAGAACATACATATAACTAGAAATAAAAGTGTTTTGTCATTAAGATTTTTTACGAGATAAAATTGCGATTCAGCGGACTGCCGGAGCGGTACCTTACCGCCGCCCTTTAAATCCGTAGTGGCTGCCAAAAATACTTCATTCACCTAAGAATTTCATGCCCCGTTAAATGCAAGATAACACATTTAATTCGGTGAAACAATAACACCAAATGGTGGAGCTAATAAAAATATTTCATTAAGGTCCCACTTCCAATTTATTACTACATCTGCTACATCACTATGTCAAGATGAAACCGTCAGCTGTGGACTCGTCAATCGACTTACTAATTTTGGATGTAATTTCAGGTAATTACAAGACAACTGTCCAACCATCTGGATAAACATGTATCATGTTTTTTGATCATCAAATATTTTAAGGTGCATTGAGAGATGGAATTCCAGTATCTAATTTAAGTAGGACAGCTGATCACTGGTCCAGTTGATCGCGATCACTACGTAAAAAAGTGGTTCCGTTGTATCTAGCATCAAGTTTTCGCAATTATCATGTACTTTTTTGTATCCCAATGCTATGCAAAGTCCCATTTGTCCGAATAATGGGATGAGTCCTTGAGCATACTTCCAGAGCTCAAATGAGTATGAGTATCCTGCTGCTCTTATACATATATCTGGAGCTCAATTCGTATAGACAGCAGCAGATGGATGTATCGGCAGAAAAGGTACATTTGGAATATGCATCAAGTTTTCCAATTGAAGCTCGTTTCTGAATAAAATGTTTGGGACGTGCCGATAAATGTCAGTCAGTCAAGTCAAATATTTGCGGAGAAAAACATTTCTCGTCTGCATTTTTCCGGAACTTTTACACAAAGGGTGTAAAAATGAAGTAGTGTAGGCTACCAGTAGACAAATACTGCACGCTCCAGGAATTTTAATTCTACACTCAGCACATCAAAGTACTAAAAGATTACAGTCACTGTTATTGTCTGAACAACTTTCATCATTTCGTGTTATATGGGCTATTGTTCTCTGAAATCAGTGTTTATATTGTGGTTATTAAAACGTTTCCTAGTCTGACTAGATCAGACTGATCCACAATACTCCCATATTGTGGATCAGTCTGATCTGATACGGAACGTGACTTTAATTATCTTTCATGCCAATACTCTGTTTACGTCCCAAAGTTGACAATGGAAGACTTCACCATCACAATTCCTCCAACATTTACAGGTATGTTAGACATACTTTTTTCATTTCACGTGTTCATACTTTACTTTTGCTTTTTGTCATAATGGCTTTCGTTTTTTGTGATGATGTTTGTATGTTTTTTGTCACTGACTTGGGTCTCTTCATACTAATAAACATGACGCATATATTTAACTTGCCACTCGCGGTCTTATATCTTCCGACTGTTTATATTGTGGTTATTAAAACTTTTCCTTTCTGAGAATGTTACAAACTTGGTTCTTCAGTCTGTTTATCCGGTACGGAAAGCGACTTCCCTTTTCTTCCATTTCTCTTGCCAATATTTTGTTTTCTGCCACAATAAGTCTTCATAACTGCAAGCGGCTCGATGAATATTGCACAATGTGCTTTTCAGACATTTATTACACTCGCTGCTATGGTTCTGAAAGATACGTTTACATTTTCTTTCATAACATTATGAGAAATCAGTGCATGCATTTTTAGTGTTTAAGCTCTAAGCAGATCTTTTCATGCCTTTTATACTGTTTAGGTTTCCTGTGAAAACTAGGTTTCTACGAGTACTATTTTTCTTTGTTTATTCAGAATGTCTCCAATGTAAATTGGAATTCAAGAGAAACTATATTAAAATATGTCATTTACAGTTTTTTTTTTTTGCTAAGGAAACATCCTAAGACATTTGTTTATGACTTTCATCAAATCCCACATCTATCCAGGTTAACCCCAGATTACACCTTCTTGCATTTCAAGATATTCGAGCACTTTATTAAGAATAACAGAGAAGTTCTTCGCGGGAAATGAATAATGAGCTCCATAATACGTGAAGGCTCATACCAAACTTGGCACAATCACGATTCACGATTTCTCACAAACACTCGCCGATCCAGAATCAATTCGGCAAGGTATAACATTTGTTATGACTACGTTTTAAAGGTCGTACTGCCATTGGACTTCAGCCAGGATTATACTTACGGCTTCCCTTGTTATCTGTCGTGAGGCAGCATGATATCCATGTCATGCCTTTTGGTTGGGGAGATCTTCGAAAAAAAGGTTTGAAACTACTAGAATTACAGATTAGTCTGGTAAACTGAGGTCTATAAATCTTTTAGTAAAGGCAGAAAATTTATTCTGAAGTAGCAACGCACTCACAGAACCCACACTTACAAACTTGTACAGTGCTTTAGTCCTGCTATATGTTGAAAGCAATTGTTCTTATAGGTGGTACCTACCCAAAATTAGGAAAGATGCGAGTTCCTTTGATTCATCATCAAATGATCGTTTTCATTTTTCATTAAACATAAAAATAAAACTCACCACGGATACGTTTCACGGCCCCTCATAAATGCTCGCCGTGCTTCCCATCCATTAGGCAAGGTGTAGGCAATTTGTTATAACTTGGTCTTTGTTCATTTCTGAATGGATCACCGCTGACATTTCAATGCCCTACGGACCAGATAATGCTGGGAGGGTGACGCTTGACTTGGCAGACTGAAGGGTATTGGGACATGAAAATATTGCGCCTGGTAATAAAAGAAATGAGAAGGAGTGGGAGTATTATTTGTTTATAAAGGGCTTCAATGGGCTTTTTTGTGGATGGGTATACTGGCAGATGCAGAAGATATGAAAAGTTCCGCAATAAAATAAACCAAAGCCTAAGAGTCCTGAACAGCCAAGCAACAACGTTTGTACGAAAAAACTGCCTGGCGATATAGTGTACATGAAAGTAGTTTGCAAAGTAGGCGTAAACGACACGAACAAAAAAGCGATAAAAGACGCAGATAACTTTGAACCGGCGCTGAAGCTGTAAAGGGCCTTTCACGGCGTCAAGTTAAACGATTCTCCCACGCACGTCACTACACGCAAACTGAGCGACCAGAATAACTTGGACTGGAACTACTACGAGATGGAAACAATACAGGGTTATCTTAAACTGGTCATATAAACGAAAAGATGGATCGCTTTAATAATGTTCGGAGCAGGTAAAGGAGTAGATTTATATGACAGAATATCGTTTTACATTTAGGGTCCTACAAAGTAAACAAAGTGGTATGGTAAATTGTCATACCTTTCATTCATCTAGAGAACTACAAGACTTGTCACGATTAATGACCCACTGCAGGGTGCAGTGCACTGTAGGCCTTATTCCACCACACTGGCCCAAGGTCTAGAACATTTTTTTTGTGAAATCTCAGGCACGCAGTTTCCTCACGACTTCAAAACGTTGAGGATCGTAACTCGTAAGATACTTGATTGAGAACGACTGAGATGCTAGATTGATTATAAAGGAGTGAGTTATGTGGGGGTGAACTACTATTGCGTATTCCCGCAGTCCCCAAATATGCTCCAGGACTCTGCCCGTTGTGGATTTTCCGCAATATACCAATATAACAAACCAAACATTAACTCACAAACAATAAGCTTCTATGACTCAATACAGAATTATGTTATTCGTGGCAATTCGACACAGAAAATGGGATTTTACTTCCTTGACTTGTAACAGCGATAAGATTCGATTAAATGTTATTTGTGCCACTGGGCCTCCGATATTAAAACAGGTATCGATATCCGGTGAACGTAAACTGATATAATTTAACTCGAACGATATCTTGTAAGACCATAATAATTTAAGACCTAAATATTTAGAGTTAGACAATTTTTGATACTAATTTTAGTGAGGAAATAACTTTTGATTTACCAGAAGCCATGGAGCAAGAAGCGTAAGGCCACCTGACTAAGTTGTCACTGCAGCCCATGGATATTCATATCCAACCTCAAACAGAACCAAAGCTCTATCTGAGTTTGTAAGACGGTAACTCAAAAGACCAAGACACATCAAATTTATTTCATCAGCAACCATACTTTCTGACTTTGAATTGACTGAATTTGCGACGCAAATTATACAAAGGCGGCAGAAGGAAATCTCTTCGAGCGAACTTCAATAGTTTTTCCTTAAATAAAACATTCACTGAGTGTGAACATCTGTCATGAAGTATGAGTTTCAAACTGACACACACTTGTACATTTACTCACTTGTAACTTGATAACTTCGCAAAGGCTGCACTTCCTAATCGCCCCCATCCTGCGTCAAATCCGAAATCCATCGGCTCCCGTTGAGCAGACGTTCACAAACACAAACATTGATTACCTACATTTTTATATGCGGGTCGCAATAAAAGGAACGTACGGAGGAAACTTCTGGAAAGTGTGTCATAGGGGCGACAAGATTTAAGAGGAAATAGGTTGGGGGCCGATCGAGTGAGTGAAGGATTTGAAAATAGTACTGAAGAGAACTTGCTGAAATTCACAAATATGATAAGAATTATAGCGAAGGTTTTGCAGGAGGGAGTCACGGGCTGAAGCTAGGTAAGGTATTTTATAAAGAACCTTATAGCTGATTTCAAGAAGACTTTAAGGTGATACAAACGTTGTTTTAGTTGTTTTAATTAGAGACGAGGTGACAAAAATTGGACGTGACCATTTCGGTCTTTAGAAAAAACAACGCTAAATGCGGAATAACAAATAAAACACTGGCAAATATAAATTAAATGTTTCTTACAAATAAACGACGGACATTTATAAAAGTTAGGTATTAAAATATCAATATTACACGTAATTTATTCAAATTATAATCGCCACAATTAAGTTTTACGACGATGGTTCTTTTAGATACAGATGATATAACGCCTTCTCATTTCGAACATTACAACCGGTTTTGATGACATAACGTTAGGATTCATTCTTATGTGGCCTTTTAACACACTTTATTATTAATTTATCGACACATAGGTCACCTTTTGCATCATTTTGTATTTTTTATAAAATAGAAATATCAAACGAGCATGCACCTGCATGGTGACCTACACGATGTTTATTTAGTCTCTGCAGTCCAATATCTGACGTGGGGAATTTGTCACACTCTTTTATCTCCTCTCTGGTGGATCTCTTAGCTACACCTGTCTCCCTACCTTCTCAAATGTTCCTTCTACGATCCCCTTAAAATAAAGGTTTTCTGAGGGAAATCGCTTCGTAGTCATAAGACCGCTTTTGTTTTTTGTTTTTAATTTATTTCAGCCCAACTACAAGCCCGCAATCCAAAACACAAATCTTCATGGACATGTTGCTTCACGGCGGATTACAAAAGCGGCGCTAGATAACCCAACGGTAAACCCTAACAATTCTACCACGTATAAAACACCATCGACGATTTCTCATCTACCTGTTGAACAAGAACAAAATAAAGATTTCTTATTATACAACTTCCTAGATCGAAAGGAAGTCGGGCCTTTAGAAATGCAAACACATTTTTTTTCTTTCCGCTCGATCCTACGGTTGATGTTCGTACCGATTCCCATGCTTCCTGCGCCTTTTGTTGCGTCGTGGAATGTCAGTTGAGAACTTACTCGTATATTTATTTATTCTTCTGAACCATTATACAAATGTATCGGCACAAAGGCGGACTTAATGCTAAAAGCATTCTCTAACAGTCAAATCTTTGGGAGTGATCTGAAGATTGAATATTACATAAATCATGTATGTATGAGTTACTGGATGTATTTGAAGAGTTGCAACTCTTCACGATTGTCATGGTCACCCTAGGTCACCCCTTCAGACTTAGCTGGCTAAGTCTGAAGAAATACATCGTAAGGAAACCTGCATACCTGATAGTTCATCAAAATGTTGTCAAAGTCATGTGAAATTTACCAACCCGTATTAGTAAAGTGTGGTGGACTAAAAACTAACTAAAAGCCTACATCCTTCTCATGGTGAGAGGTGACCCGACCCTGCAGTGGCTCACCAATGGGTTAGCGTTAGACAACCAGACAGAGAAGACCACGTCAGTTTGACAACCACCTCTCCAAATGAATTAGCACCTTCATTATTAGCACTATGGTTCTTGAGATGACAGTAAGTAATCCCTGAACGATTATTTAGTTTTAGCACTGATGCCTCAAATATATTGGTTATCATAATACAGACAGTGAGACTTAAATTTTATATAACAGTACACGTAAATTCTGTACCTATTCATGAAACAGCTTACGTTAATCGCATTTCACGAGCCCCAAACAAAAACTCCGGAGAACAATGGACGCGAGCTTTCCACGGGAATGGAAAATAAGCCCGTCACCCGCCCTCTACATACTAATAAGGATTATGTAGAACGTTGATTCTCAAACTGTGGGTCGCGACCCTCACGGGGTCACAAGGCTTTACTTATGAGATCAAAAAGAGTAAGGCTAAGGTGATGCAAAAGCTAAAAATAAACTTCCTATCGTCGAAACATAAATCGGACAGAATAAAAAATCAAAATGTTTATTTGCAGGGATAGGGATTTTGATTAAACAATTAATATTCACTGTTTCAGGTATGCAAGTTACTGGAGATTAATTAAGAGAATAGTAATAATATTATATTCAATTTAATAAAAAATAAAAGGTTTTAGGGTCGTCAAAAATGTTAATTATAAAAATTAGATTTAGCTTGTATGAGGGTCGCACATTTAAAACGATTGAGAAACACGAGCACCGGCAGAACCTACACCCGCCTACACTTTCCCAAAATGTGCCGAGAGCCATTAAAATACATTATGTTTGCTGAAACTCGCCGATGTTATGAGACACATAAAATATTCATTAAAGTTATGATACTCACGATCGCATTTACAAAAAACAATAACGCAAAAGAATAATATCGAACTGATCACTTCCGCATACAGATACTAGTTTGAGTACCAAAGATCACGAGAATATGCTTACGGTGCTTACCAAATATTGTTGATCCGACTCGGCTTCTAATTATCAACCTCCGGTAAATCAAAACACAAAGCGAATACGTAAACTAATCACGACTGACTCCTCAATAACAATTCAACCCTCAGTACTCCACTTGAAACTCAACACGATCACGGTAAGCACTTCTCTGGATTTAATTATATGGCCACACGAGCTGTTTGTGTATTAGAATCCTATGTTTCAAATCACGACACGAAGATAGAACGAACTGCGTACAGAAACACGTCCGAGACGATAGCGCGCCAAACTGCGACTGGTCCGGCAGACTCGCTCGACAGGATTATCTGTACCAAGCAACTTTAGTAAAGCCGTCAGAATATTCACTTTAACATTCATCGCCACATAAGTAACATACTATTCCCAAATCTGGCAATAAAACACCGATGAATAATAAACGAAGAAGACTTGCCGCACATACGGAAAACGGAAAGCTGTGTTGCATTAATTATACCCTTCGATTAGCAAACATTCGGTAGTGCTAGGAAGCCTTCGATAGCGTAGCTATTAGTATGTATCAGTTGCAAATTACTTAAACCGTTAACAATGTTCTTACTGACGATGTTACAGAACCGATAAGTGTGGATGATAAACATAGGGTAATTGAATTCATGATAACAGAGGATAATGCTTTAGTACTTCAAGGAAACGTGAGTAAGGTGTACGATGATGTCGCATTAATTGAATAAGAGTCTTTGAAAGAAAATTGTTGAAAAGGAACTTTTATTTTTTGACATTTAATAGAAAAGTAGCAAACGAGAGTGTAGACCTCGCCACTGAAAAGCATTTAAGTCACTGGACAGCCCGCATCCAAACTTAAATAGAACCTAAGCATCGTCTAAGATAGTATGTTGCTAGTGCAAAAAAACTATGGATGGTCATCTAAAATATGTCTCTCCAACACTAATTGAAACACAAAAAAATATCTAACTGCTAACAGGTTTTTTGAGAGCAGTATGTCTCCAAATGAACTAAAATAATTTTCGTCTAAAAATCTAAAAAACCCTCTATTTCCATCAACGTTTTCTAACATAATCGACTTCTTGAGTAGTTCTTGACTAAAATAAGACTCTTTGAAGCATTAAGAATATTCGTTCAAAGAACTTGACGCTTTATATGAAGATGCTTTGAATATGAATAGCGTCTTAGGGCAGCGTGAGACAAATATTGGCGAAGCACGTTGCGTCCCTGACCCAGTCTTATACATCCGCTATTCTAGCCTCGTAATGTCATATAGTATCAGTGTAAACGCTGGTAGGCAAAGGTCAATACCGCAATAAAATTTCTATTGTAGGTGATATATTGGAAGCTACGAGTAGTTTTGTGGTTTTGCTGCTTTTGGGTGGTTTTGTGAAAATCGTAAATCAATTTATGACAGAGATGATTTTAAATTGAGGCAGGCTAAAAAATAGGGACTGGAGTTTCCAAATGCGAGTCACTATGGACGGAGCAGTATTGCTTTGTGCATGTTTAATCTAGAGTTCTTCTTTAGTTTTCATTTTAAGCAAAATAACAATTTTTATTCATTCTCAAGTTTCAAATGTGGCAACGGTCAGTCTTTAATAATATGGTTGAGTTACTATCAAACATAGAGTATGAGTTCAAAAAAATGAGAAAGACAAAAAATCAATCCACAATCGTAAATATTGACCGCATCAGTCCTCGGTGTTTCTTGAAAAATGCTTGACGAAACACAAATCAGCAATAACACCAGCCTCCTATCGAAATACTGGGTAATCGATAAATATTGCATTTCATTCATCAAACATTCGTATCGGATATCGAGCTATGTAATTAAAAGGTGACACTTTAACGATCATCAGCAAAAACGATGCTGACGGCGAAATACGGAACAGATTCCATTTGAGGCAGCTAATTAATACTTCTGCCTTGATTCATTACATAATTATACATTACGATACGTTATGTACTGAAAAACTTGCTACGGGCTCTCTCCTCCGACTGTATATTTTGCTGAAATATTTTTTTAACTTGGACCATGGAGTCGTGTTTATCATAATGCGTGAACCGTCAGATATAACCGTGGATAGCTTGACGTCCAGTATATACAATAAATGATGAATATAAGATTAAATTCTAAATACCTACTGCTTGTCTGGACGTAAATGTTTGTCTTATGTGGGTCCAACGGTATCTATATGGGCTAAAAGTGTGGTGCATAAATCAATTTAATATGATACTGAACCGCTTACTACATCACATTGGGGCATTACCTCTAACCTCGAACCTATATGCTACTAACAGGTAGTAAACCATGATTTATGTGGCAAAGTACTCTACTGCAACCACCTTCTCGTTATAAAAATACTTATTCACATACATAGAAATAGTTCCATTTAATTGTTAGTAGTAAAAACGCACGTCTTAAGATAAGAATAAAGATAGTTACGTGAGAGGTCAACTTGTCTGCCTGAAATACTTCGTCATCAAAAATTTAACGATCTGGTACATTTGCCCGTTATTTCTATGCTAGTAGCAAAGTTCATTAGCATTCGAACCAGCTTTTACGCTAATGACATGCTGATGGGGTGCCATGAACTTTTTCCCCTCTAATTTGTGGGTTGAAATCGCGGTACAGCCGATATTTTAGAAGCAAAGGAAGCGCAAAAACACGACGAAGGGCTTATAGATAAGTAATAGAGGCTAATAATAATGAGAAGAGTACTAGAGACACAAAAATTAAAAGTTTGAACACAACTTTATAAGCTCAATCCTTTTTATGCAACATCTCAACGGCCCATGAAAAAGACCAATGAACAAAACCACGAGGTTATAGTGACAACTACTAAAATATGTAACTTCTACATCCTATACAGTACCTCAAAAGGATATAGGAGCATCAGTCAAGGGCCGAAGTGTCGGTAACATTGTTGCAGGAATCCATAAAACCACAAATCACGTGCGGAGGTAACGGAACGCGGAGGGAAGACACGAATGCGTTTGCATACATTAATATTATAGTATGCTTTGACTATCGAAAATTGGGAACAAGAACATAGGATACGGTTTAGTTGGTCAGCAAATGGCAGCAGGAAGTTGTAGTAAAAATGTTATTGAAAATATTTTATTATTATTATTATATTGTACGTTGAAGAAAATGTATACAAAATCATTAAAATGGAAAAAATAGATGGCTTGACCAGCAATACCTATGTAGACGTCAACCCAAAATTGCAAGGTCATCTTCTAGGGACCCTAAATGAACCAAAAAACTCAGACGCAAATTTCAAAAACAGGCTATAACACCATTTAATATCCAACTGCTAGGCACATGTAATTACATTAACATCAAACTGACAACCGATGGGGAAAAAAGATACTCGAATGGCGACCACGTTTAGGTAAAAGGAGCACAGGCCACCCTCCTACCAGGTGGAATGACGACCTGAAGAAGACAGCGGGAAACCGTTGGATTCAGAGGGCCCAGGACTGGGTGGAGTGGCGTCGATTAAGGGAGGCCCATGTCCAGCAGTGGACTGAAAAGACCAAGGGCTGAAAAGAAGAAGAAGAAGAAGAAGGCACATGTAAGGACCAAAAGAGGCAAGGGAAACCAGCAGGTTTCTTCAAACATACTCCAATGCTGCTGCTGTGTATTGATGGTGGTTAAAGTGTCACTTGAAGTACGGAAACGCTAATTAATGTAAGTAATTTGTTCTTATTGTCTAGTATTGTCAACGTTCACCAACCACACCACACCTATTATTTATTTATGCTGCGGATACAAATTTTAATTTAGAGAAATTTAACTGCATACAATATTCGGCATATCATTTGCAGCTTAAAAAAAACAATATATCGTATCTCACTCGGTACCGTGAAATATAAAACTAAATAATATTTGATTGCATTGAAATTGAATGCGAGTCAGATCATTCAGCATATCATGCGTACATTTATTGATATCTACGTCGATGCAACTTTGATTACCTATTTGTGTGTTATTATTTGAATTGTTCTATCGACATTTGGCTTTTCAGTTTCTAATCACAGTTCAATTGGTAAAATTTTCAGTAACATCTTTTGTATTAATAGTTCATCTTTAATCTATATTAATCTTCTTTTCAATTATGTTACGAGGCAAGGTTAATAACACGCTGTTACATTTTGACATCAATATTTTTAAACTTTCATTTAATTACAGCTATCAATAGACCATTATTAGCAAAGCACTGACCGTGCAACCGTTACCCAATGATATTGCAACACTGAAAATCTTTCGAATCCCTCCGTCATGTTTATTCTCATTACATGAACTGAATAACGTCTAATTAATCGTTTCAATTAACTTTCGCTTGGTATAATAGGAAATAAACGCACATAAAAGTGAAAGAGGTACGTGTCGGTACATAAAGTAATCAGAGCAGGTAAAAAGCAAACGCCATTACTCTTTGGACTGTTTGTAAACTTTGGCCAACACGGTACTGAACCAAAATGAAAACTGCCGAGTATGTGAGGCACACATACTCGTATTGTTGGAAACACGTGTGCGTGAGAAAATTAACTCTCGCGATTGCTGGCAGTGCTTGTTCTTGTAAAAAACCTGCTTGGTCCCTTAATCTTACAATTTATTTATTTAAATTATATAACACACTAACATCTGTCAGCGACATCTTTTCACTATCATACAACTCACTATGCTGAGATTTAAATCTTTCAATTTTTGGCTGTTTGCAATATTGATATTGATTGAGAGTACTACATAATAGCTTTAGTACCACGCCAAAGCATAATAGTATATTCCGGTAACAAAACCCCAAAAAATAGAAAAAATTAAAGAACCAAGCAATAAAAACCCATTTACAGGTGGACAGTCATAAATTGCTACAAGAAATAAAATCATAATTGTAAAATTGAGTGAATATTTCACAAACATCCCGCCTATTTTTGCAATGACGGCTGCACAGTTGCATTATTTACTTAGATTTTAAATTTAAAAAATAAAGCGTGTAAAAATGAATGTTCCATTGCAATTAGAACATTAAATTATGTAATTCGTGCAATAACGATAATATTAAGAATTTATGGTACCAACAACTGGTTTGATTCTGGTTGATCGGACTTTGCTTAGCAATTACCTAAAGTGCCTACTTTAAGTAAGTAGGTAAGTTACTATTATAAATAAGTACATAATCATAACGAAGAAATATAGCACTAGCAGCAACCGTACGAGTCAGTAATCACTATGAAGGCTGACAAAGTTTTGCGAAATTTCAAGGTTTGATAGGAGCCTGCGAAAGGTTTACGTACTATAACAATTACTTAGGTAAGTATATTTTTCTTCTACAAATTGTAATAATCCAGTTATTTTTGGCTTTATAAAGAAAAGTAGGATTTAGGAAGAAAACATAAAGTATCAATTTCATTGGGGTATACAAAACTACGGATAGTTATAGCGCTAGTTAGAGTGCCAATTCTCGTTTCATTCTCTTCAACTCTTCATGTCTTTATTGGTTAAAATGGTTTATAATATTAAATTAAATTTTAATATCGTAACAACTTTATCAATTTCTTAATTGCCTTTTTTCTTTTCATCATCATTTTACTATTTCTTTTAATTAACTATTATGTCTTGTCTACAGCTGTCTATCTTTACGTCCACACATGAACATGATTTACCTTCAACAGAGTGAGGAAGCAAATCCACTGCTTATCATAATCCACTTACCTAACATCCATATGAGGCGTGTTCGCTTGTACCTGCACATAAAAACTGCATTGCTACAACTCCATTTTCAACGGTTTAATTCACACTTAGCTCATTAACATGTTAACAGTAACTCGGTTACGTCACATCCTGCGATATGGTGGGTCCGTGGGTCTGATTTTGGTGCCATGTGCTTGGGAAGTACCTGATACCATAGGATGTGTGCTATTCGTCAGATAGTAACTCCATTGGAGGTCGCTAGGGGCAACTGTCGTCATAGGCACTGCCACTGAACAGCATGTGCGTCATGTTTTGCATCTTGGTTAGAGAGGAACCAAGTGTGTTGCCGCAGAAACAAATTTTGAGACCAACGTACGTTTGAGGACATTCCTCATAACTAGGCAGGTTGGTCGTTGCCATAGGCTGCAGTGACCTAAACATTAGGTAGCCTGCACTTTCATTATTTCTTCTTTCCATACTAAAAAAAGGAAGTTTTCAAATATTTAGGCTTTACCAAAATAGACAAAAAGCTATGATGGGTTATGAATTATGATGATGTTTCGATATTTAAATTTCAATATTTTTATGAGCATTCTGAGAAGAACTGTCACTTCATTAACCATGGACCATGTCTGATTTTAAATAAATAAATTGAAATTATAATTTTAGATGTATCCATTTCTTCTTATTT
>DWIY01000343.1:0-14197 GCA_018248615.1 Erynnis brizo brizo
TATACAGGTACTATACTTATTACTATATTATAATATTATGTATTTTATGATGAAAAGGACCAGTTTATTTACGTATTATAATAACTTTACTTGCAAAAAAAACTGAAAATAGTAATTTAATAAAGAGATGATTTGTGATAACTTTAATTAACATTATGTTGAAAATGAATTTATTTTTAGATTAATTTAAATTTGTTTAAAAAAACAAATATTCCTTTTAATGGAATATAATTATGTAATATTATTATTATGGATTTACTATCAGGTTGTTCGTGCATTAATTACATTTCCCGTAGCCCTTTCCACGATCAAACTTGTGACCGGAAGACACGAACACGACATTTTCACATCAAATACTTACACAATTTTATGGCACAATATAACAAAGTTTTTAAAAGTAATTAAAGTACTTTTTAAAATTAATTTACGATGTTGCCTGCAACCTCATTCGTATTTCTGGCTAACATTAGGTACTTACATTAACTAATATCCTTAATTATTATCCTTTCTCGACAAAGTGGTAATAGTCTAGTCTTATTTTTCTCTAATCAAATTTTTCTTATACGGTTTTAACTGTATTACCTACAATGTTAAGGCCGATCATAGCCGGACGATTAAAAAGCCTGTTAGAGCTGCGATGGCTGCAACTATTTAACCGTCAACTTATCATCCAGGGTTTCTCTGTATACCATACATAATAATATCTGTTTTGTATAATAGAGCGTTACGTCAGATTCAAGGAAAGTTTCTTAAACATATTTATCACGCTCCCTCATAAACCCTAACAAACTTGTGGCCGGGGCTTCAGTCCGGTATAAGTATTGCCACATTTTCGCCCCGACACTAATATAATTTATAACCAAAGAGCTGGCAAACATTTTTCGGGAAGTGTTTGAGGCAAGTGTTGAGTGATAAAATCACGGATCAATTATTTGTAATTTCCGATCACCAAAAATGCAGATCTGGCTATCGGTTAATGGAATTTAGCCAAGCCTTAAATGATGGATAAACGATGGATACCTGAACAAAAAAAAAGGTTTTGGGGCATTAATAAATTTTTACAACATTTAGTTTACTATTTAAAAAAATAAAAAAGACGAAGCCAGAACACTGAGTCTCTGAGTCAGGTCTCTATCGTCTATGTTCGGATATAAGATACGAATAATCAACATGACTTTATGATGCCTCAAACTCTCCTCGAAAAATGACCGCCAGCTCATGGGCTATAATATAATTTACGATGTCGATATGCTGCTACTCCTCGTATAGTTATTAATTATACGGTCGCGGTAACTTGTTTCTCTCTGTCGACGGCCTCCACAAAACACTTAGCAACTTCACACATTAATCGTACAGCTTATTGTAAACACCGTAATTATTTACCAGTTATACAAATGGAACATCTAAATATAGTGGTTTATATTATATACGAGTATTTTGGTATCTAATGCACCAGCCGCTAATATCCTATCTAAGATTGGACCTAATAGCAAATGAATTATCTACTAGTTGATAAGGAATACGATGCGGTGATAGCTCTTTTAATACCGCCTCTTACTTGAGGGACAGGATTTGAATCACAGCTACTGTAATACAAACACGATGAGTTTCCTAAAAAGCTATGTTTACGTTATAAAAAATGTCACCTGCAGTAACGGTGAATGAAAATATCGTGAGGATGCCTGCCCGATATTTCTCGATAGTTCACAAAGGGCTGTGAACTCCACCAACCCGCATAAGACCAGCATGGTGGACTACGGCCTACATACTTCTCAATTTGAAAGAAAACCCGCCCCTGCAGAGGTCACTTATAGGTTACAATTGGAAATTATTATGTTTTAAAAATGGCAACACTTATCGCACTTTTTTTAAACTTCTAGACCGACTGGAACGATGGTCGAGTCGCCAATGAGCTAGTGCGCTCTATGGGTGGACCCGCGCCGCCACCGAGTCGGCTAAGAAGAGATCCTGCCCGCTGGGAGGAGAACAACCAAATGGCCATTGATGCTGCGAAGAAGCTGGGTAAGTTGTAAAGTAGTAGTTAGTTAGTAAAGTTATCAAGTAGGTATGCAAAATCTCATAGCCAGCAGTGAACTGTGAATTGTTGAAAGAAAGAAAGGAAGGAGTGCAGAATGACCAATAATGTAGGTTGATACTGCAGGAAAATCGCAGCGAGTGAATGAGCAAAGGAGTTCAAAATAATGTAAAGACATAATATGGAAAGCATACTAAATATTCACTTTCAGATTTTGTCTTTGATAGTTACCCAACTTACCCAAAATTACCTTATTTCGAGACGTGTATGTATAATTTTGGAACACGTTGACATTAGTAATTTGATTACAACGGTTGTGAAGTAACATTTACAGCAATAAAACTTAATCATATGTCAGGTTGTATCTGTAGAATGTGCCATTAGCCACAAAGTGGATGGTGTCCATCTGAAAGTAATAACACGGACACCAGTTTGCGGTGTTTAATTACTGCAACTCGGCGTGAGAGCCCCGAACCGTACACCGAAACTGTATTTGATAGTAATAGTCTAAACAAATTGTTGGAATAAATTGCGTAGAATTTTATATTATGTAAGGCTTTGTCCTAATTGCCTGACATAACCGATACAGCAACCAACACGGCAAGATTTTAACACAGGGCTCTGTACTGAAATATCCTAATTGAACATAACAAGCAACAAAATGTATGCAATATAAGTACATTTAAGAGACCTAGAAACTATTTCTAGTAAAACGAAAGTTCTACTTTTAATTTTAATTTCAATGATACTCTTTCATTGAAATTAAAATGAGAAGAATAATTCTTCGAACGTGGTAGAGTCATTGCCCGTTGTAGCTCGCACAGATATCTGTGATAGGAAGATAGGTATTCAACTCTATTTGAGGTTGGTTTACCATAGCTAACCCATTTAGCATAAGGTGATAAATATGTTTGCTCCATTTGCTCCTCATTTACAATATTAAAAATTATTTTAAGAAACTAAATACTTACCAATGTCTTTTAATTAGGTGTCCAGCCGGTGCTATCTGCCAAAGACATGAGCCAAAACGACTCGGAGCATCTGGGTGTGATGGCGTGGGTCACTCAGTTCAAGAATGTCCCACCCCGCCCACCAGTACACGATATGCTGAGGGTCGCGCTAGACTCTACCTCAGGAAGAGTCGGAGAGCCTGTGAGTACCGGTTGAAAGATATAATATGTATAATTAATTTTAAGAACAGTGTCAATGGTGACTTGCTATTAGCCCGTTTGCCTGTTTTTCTGGTTGACTTTGTATAAAAAAAAAACTGAACAATTTCAGACTACATGACTACATCAGTACCCATTGGTAATCGACTACTTATCAAAATTTTTTGCAAAACTATAGTTTCTTACAGGACTAGTAGGTAGGTATTTATGCATACTTCACTATGCCATGCTGATGTGTTGCTCTCGTCTATCATAACGTCCATGGAATTTACAGCGTATTTCTTAAACTAACCTCTTTTACATGCCTCATTTACCTTTACTCCGGTTGCTGCCATTCCTAAATAAATTTTCAATATTTACAGACATACATAAAAGTGGAGAGTATATCCAACGAGCTATCCATGTCGGACGTGAAGGTGTCCATAGTGAACCCACTGGAACAGGAATCCAGGTTGAAACTAGACTCGCGAGGTGCTGGGGAATTCGTGCCAGAACACGCTGGAATGCATGAGATCGTCCTTACCGTTGACGATATTAGGTACGTTGTTCGAAAATGTCTCTGCTTCAATATATCTGATTAAACATTTAATTGCCAAGACGGGATTACGCTAAAAACTATTTGCATACTTCAATAGTCAGTTAAGATTGATCAAAATAATTTGTAAAAACTGTATTTGCGCAATTAACTTTTTTAGTACTTCTTTTAAAACTGCGCCCCGAGCATGATCACGATCGTCACAGTGACGTGTATCGGATATACATTGGTACTTGAATCAAACTTTTTAAAAATGAACTAATGATATTGGTCTCTTCGCAGAGTGGATGGAAGATATTTCTTCAGGGTATTGCCGCGACTGGTCACGGTGCCTCCACCGGGAATGGCGCCTTGTGCCGCTGGAAGTATAGTGGAGGTTCTAGTCAGTGCTACAGGTAATCTCCTTTCTGTTTAAAGTCTTCTGTTCGACATCGCTGCCCCTAAACGGTGCGGTTTCTCTCAGCCGTGGACCTAATGAATGTAACGGTTTCGCGATGATTTCGTCAGGTATCTATATTTATAACGACCAATTATTATATTTCAGACAGAAGCTGTTGAATGCAGAAAAAGAACTCTTAACAATTTTATATGAAGTCTGTAACAATACAACTTTTCTTCCAGCCCAACTTGCTCTATGGTTGAAAACTTAATGCACATATAGATATTAACTGTTATTGCGTTATAACATAGCTCTATTTTACCTAGTTTTTTATTTCCTTAGGTGCTCCAAGAAGAGAAGACATAGACGTGACAGCTCACTCGCCCAGTGGCCGAGCGGTACCTCTCGAGCCCCGGCACCCTCCTCCATCAGCTCCAGGCACCACGGCGTCCAGCGCCACCTTCCAGCCTGATGAAGCAGGCACTTGGACTATTGCTATCACGTACAAAGGGGAACACATTCAGGTAAACGAGACAATTTCATAGAAAACATTGACGTTACATAAACGTTAGCAAAGGGATAGCCAATATGTGTCTACTGTGGGAACTGGCTTGTGACTATGCAGTTGGCTAGATATTGTACCAGGAATTAATCATTGTTTGATGAGACGAGAAGGGTTAACATGGGATCCAATCGATACAGTGACTACGCAACATTGTTTATTATCTAAATACTTGTCTAGTACACTATCATAAATTGTTTCTCGAAAATCCAGCTTATATCTCGGCGCAGTGTGCGGAAACTTGGATCCTTAGTTTACAGACTAATAATAATTAAGAGCGCTAATATTAAAAATCGAATTCTATTTATAACAAAATCGACTGACCGAGTTTGAGTTGTAGGTTCGATCCCTCCAAAGACAAAATATTTTTGTGATGAGCACGAGTGTCTGCTCCTGGGTCTGGAGGTGTATGAAAATTTAGCGTTTCTTATAGACCAATAAAAGTATGTACGAGCATCTCAATTGACTTTGAGAAACAAATCAAAACACACTAATGTTTTCAGGGAGGTCCATTCACCTGCGAAGTCTTCGACCCGTCCGGCGTGCGGTTAAGTCCAGGGGCATTAGAAGGAGCAGAGCCTCTGAAGCCTCACTCCTTTGAACTCGACACCAGTGGATGTGGCGTGAAAGGAGACCTACAGCTAGACATAGTCCACGACAAGCGAAGTGTCATGTGTGCATTGGAAAAACTTTCAGCGACTAAATACCGTGCCACTTTCATGCCTAAAGCGCCGGGTAAACATAGGGTATGTTTCTTTCTGTATTTCAGCTTACGTTGATCCTTTGCGATGGTTATACTCACAAGATTCTATGTTGCGTAAATTTAAGGCCTTAATAAACTGTCCTTTAAATAGAATCAGTGCATTTCAAAAGAATAACAAAATCGCAATATACCACACAATGTTCCGCTTGAGGAATCGACCGTAAAATGCTAAAGTAACTTTATTGCTGGCGCTAATAAGGAAAGAAATGGGGAGTCCCATGGTATTAACGGAAATAAAACGAAAAACATATTACTTAATCAAGGAAAAGAAGCCTGTAAAAATAAAAATATTGGCAACGCAACGCAGCGGACCATAATATCGCGTTTTTTAAACAGAATAATACACAGTAACAAATGTCGGCGAACGTTGTGCTTATTATCGTAATGTGAAATTATGAATCCTCGGAAATAATTCAAATGACTGCCAGCCTTCCTGATTTTGTGTGAATTGCGGAAATTCGCGTCGATGTATAATGATAGTCGCTCTATTAATAACCCGGAGTACACGCCGCCAGAAGCCATTTTGTTAATTACTATTTTATTAACGTGAATGTCATTAAGCACTTTAAATCATTAACGTCCCTCCGCGCATATAAAATATTGTTATATTTACAGTTGTACATCTACTTCAACGGATATGACGTTCACGGATCGCCTCATGTGTTCCGAGTGGGGTCACGCTCGAAAAAACACCGCGACAGCGCGAGCCCCTCGCCTGCCTACGCAAGAATATCCAGCCCAGGTACCTATAAGTATTTAGCACGAACCCTTGTTATATTATAATACATGAAATGCGTATTAATCTTAGCTCTTTTGTTACAGTGACACGATTACGGTCTGAAAGCCCGCTTAACCATTTTAACGTGTACGAAACAAATACTAAGCACGGAACGAACTCAGTAGACCGCAGGGAGGAGCGACGCGATTCCAGCGACTACTACAAGTCATCTTTCGGCCCGGATGCCAAGGATAAACCTTACGACGTGACCGATTCTGCGTATTCGAGTTCGAGATTTAATAAGGAAAGTTACAGCACGAGATACGATACGGAAAGCCCCAGAAACCGGACCACGAGTCCGATAACTTCGAAACATTTGGGAAACGGGTCCCGGTTGGATGTAAACAGGGCTAGCAGTCCGTTCAGAGCCACCAGCCCATTTAGAGCGACAAGCCCGATCGGGCGTACAACCAGTCCCCTAACGAGGAAAGACAGCCCTTTGAATAGGACGGGGAGTCCAATTAACCGGTACGTGTGACGCTCGCAACATGTCTACCTACCAAACTGTCTAGGCGTACGTAATAGGCGTGAACTGCGCGTGATGTTTCCATTTATATGCCTCAATGGGTTGCATTAATTAGGGAGCAGCAATCGATTCTCGATATAAGCGTTATATAATTCGCTAGTTATGTTTGCTTGAATAACATGAACAAATTGGCAGGCGGAAGTCCATGTTTGAATTTGCAAATTTTCATTTTGGGCGTAATTTGAAACCATTGCAATGGCCAGTGGCGAGTGCTGTTTGGAGACAGATAAATATAATTTAAATTAATATACATTCATGGTTCGACGTGAATTAAACTACTTCTCACCTCCGGTATAATCACAGAACACAGATTACTATTCTGTTTTCTATGGGTATTATAGATAAATAGATTATATAATGTGCCATTTAATATTTATTTCATCGTTTAATTAGACGGGATTTTCTATGTACATGATCATAATAATCCCAGTTAGTAAGTAAGACCAGTAAGCCCCAGGCCTCATAAGAGTAAAAATGAGTAAATTTAAAATAGGGAATACAGCAAAGGAAAGAAACGAAAAAACATAGATGATTAATATCATAAATATTTCTTCACACTTAAATCCTCACCGTGACAAAAAAAACTAAACATAATTTTTTTTTTCTAATTTTAGAGTCAACAGCCCTACGGAAAGATACAGTCCAGTGACAACGACAAAGCGAGTGGTGGAGAAGCGTACCAACTATAAGATGTACAGTTCATACAGCGGGTCCCAAGACAATCTGGATCAGAGTAGCCCTTTATCATCGCTGGAGACCGATCGCGTTCGCAGATATGGCAGCCCGGGTATGTCTATTCACATCTCCCAGCACGAAGCGAGTCCAACACGAGGCGTGACAAAGAAAAAATCCTACTACTATTATAAATGTGAAAGTTTGTGAGGATGGAAGGACGGGTGGATGTCGCTCTTTCACGGTTGATCGGATATGTTAAAAATATGATGTGCACGTTATTTATAACCTGAAAAAAATATGATACTTTTAGCGCCTATCTGAAAAAAGTTCTAAAATCGACGAGGCCGCTGGCAAAGTCTAATCTTTCATAAAATGTAGGAAATGCAGATAAAAGAAGTGTAGTCACAGATCTACCGTTCGGGAACGAAGCGTTTCCGTACAGACATGAGCCGACATCGAGCGCCTGACGAAGTCGGTGACGTGAATATTCTTACCTGACGGACGCGGCCATGCCACGTGTTAGGGTCTGATCAGACGTAACCACAACCACACCACGACCGACAGACCGCAAAATATCGGACGTGTGAATAAAAGTGACAGTTTTCATACTATTTGACACCCGACCACGTGGTATGGTAGTGGTGTAGTTGCGGTCGGGTTTGGTTGTGGTTACATCAGAACAGAGCCTTAGACACACTACGTATTGTTAGATGTGAATAGTCCTTGAGTCGAAGTCATAATATGAATACCTGATGTACACACACATCCGTCAGATCAAAGATTGTCAAGTTTAATACATCACCTTTAACCCTTTTTGTCCTGCAATACTCAAGGGGTATTTATAATGTTTGATATTCCCGTTGTTTAGTAGTATAACAACAAGTTCACCAAAAAGCTTTAGAAGGGGTATGGTAAATCATACTTAGGGTTGAGAAAACTATAAAAATCACGGAAAAAAATTAAAATAGACCAAAATGCATTGTGAATAAAACATATTGTCGGCATAAAAGTGCTACTTACAATGACAAAAATGCGTACAAACATCTAGTTAAATAAGAAGTAAACACAAAATAACCCTCCTTCTGTCGCAGTCGGGTAAAAATAAGCACTGATTCCTTTCAACACTCTCAAGCAAGGAAATAACATTACATTATTTTCTTCTTCCCCCAAAGTAAGCTTTGCTAGGTGGTTTTTAATTTAATTTAGAGATAAGAGGGGCGGTTTAAATTGCTTTCACGAGAAACGATTACGATGCACGGCAGCAAAGCGGCGAGCCTTTAAAATATTGTTAAACTGGGCATTATGAGGATCATATTTTTATTTAATTTCCAACGAGAAAGCAATTTTCAAATTTTATTTTCTTCCTGCCGATTCGAGCTATGATTTTTGGTGGTAGTAGCTCGTCCGGAGAGGTTTACCGCTAGCCTCTGCCTTCGTAACGCATCCTCCGTTCTTCATATTTGTCTGTTCGGCTGGGGAGGTATGGTTACTGGGGATACTTTACTCGTGAGGAGCAAAGAACCCGCGTACAACATAAGATAGATTTTTTTTCTATATTTGATTTTGGATGCAGACGTCCATAAGTTCCAGTGACATCAGGTGACCTTTTCCTACTCAATGAGTATAAAAAAGTTACATTATGAGAGCATAACATTATTATGTAAATGAAATACACGAGAAAGTACTCCATCTACGTCAACCTTCATTAAATAATATTTTTGTTTAAATATGAGATGAGCTTGGGAATGACTTGCAGAAACGCATACATCTCACTTGTTCTTAAATATAATAGTTTCTCTTTGGTCTCAGTTCAACATGATAAGATATAAGATAAGATTATTGTGTTTTATTGTTGTATAAGATTGTAAGTTGTAAATTGTAGGTATGTAAATACTTGGATGTGTCAAACGTTAGTATGAATTCTATAATAGCGACAGTAACGATTGTTTAATTAGGAATTTTTCAAATGCAGTAGTTTTGTTTCCAGGTGATAATGGCGATCCTGGGGGAAAACCGTATAGAGGAGGAAAGGATTCATGGGACTCCGTGGAGAAAACAAGACAAATGCTTAATACTAGCAGGTATTGTATAAGAACTTTATATTTTCCTGTTTTGTTTTCCTCTCTCTTACTTTTTATTGTATAAAAGTAAAAACGAAGCGAATAGAATGTACCTAATAGTAGGTATGTAGGTAGGTACACTATGACCGATTATATCTACTGATTCGAACCAAATCTTCCAATTTGCCAATTGTTATACACCTTAAAATACAATATTTGCATGAGAGATAGGTAATTATTTCAAATTCCACCGAAATATTCACACCAGCCTGAAAACGTGCGAAGGAGCTCTTTGTGAAGAACGTCCATCAGTACGTAATAAATCATAGATATGAATGGGTTATTACAACATCAAAGAACGGGCGTAATATTGAATTTCCATTAAACCGCGTCAAAGTTTCATGGAAGTACTTCGTCGAAACGCTGAGAACGTTTTGTCACGAGTTCACACATTATGAATATCAAACTTGTTCGACCTGGTTGCACTAACTGTCAACAACCTTTAACCGGACAGTCTTCGGAGTTCCGAAGTTTAAAGCTCCCTAAACATACATATTCGCATATTGCGACATGAAATTAGGTATTTTAGGTAGCTACTTTTATAGTCTATAGCTTTAGTACCTAATTTATCATACATCTTCCTAAACAATCAGCCGTCAAAAATAGTCTGATGAAGATACTCCGCTGAACATGATCTTGATAAAAGATTAGCAGCGCCCCGATATATCGTATCTACCTAACTTTAGCCCTCTATTCATTCTCCGTTATTTTTCATACACATTTAGCAAAACCTGCATTTATTTTATTTCTGTTATAACATAAGAACACTACAAGAGTCTTCATAGCGCTGTTAATTTAATTATTTTGCGTTATACGCTGTTATTATAATAATAATGTCTTAATATTGCAATAAATAATAAAAAACTGTGCCCTTCACAGCTTGGAGCCTGAACCTGAGCGGTTCGGACAGAGCACTTTAGACCGGGAGACGCAACGAAACACGCAACTCAATAAGTTCACGGACTACTCGCGCGAGTCGTTCAACCGACAACTCGACAGATTGGCTGACGAACGCGAATCGGATACCTACACCAGTCGTGTAAGTAAACCTCTAAGACAAATTCTAAACACAAACTGTAGCTGTGACGGCTTTAAGATGATAACTTCTTGAAATAAACTATAATAAATCATAATATCTTGTAGGCTACAATCAATTATTATATTACAGCAAGTTGTAGCTCGTCCGGGAAAATACCAAACCACCACTGTTACATCTCGCCCTGAAGTAGCAGTATTAATACATGAATAGTTTGGAGTTGGATGACGAATTCATAAATATTTATCGAAAAGCCAAAACTGATGTAATCCAATTCTACTCCATTGAAGTTTGCGTATCTATCTGCTACTGGTTTATCTTGTAAATAAACACAAACCGTCTTCGAACTAAGCTTAGTAACTAGTCGTTCGATTAGTCAACCAAGCCGTTTAGAGCAAGACCGCAGCTAGAATATTGCAAGTGTGAGTGAATGCAGTGCTTAATAATAAAACTTTAACTATGCGCGCACACGTAGGTACATGCGAGTATTTGTTCAAGTGAAGTTTTACAATGCGAGTAATTACACTTCCTACTAGTTTATCGTCGGTTATAAGGTTGCGCATAGAGTTTGTATACTTACGACAATTAAATGGCTTCAGGATACTTGTGTATATTATTAATTAATAATACATATTACCGTAATTTTAAGAAAACTTGGTCCTCGACATTGGAAAATTAAGTCTCTAAACATCTTGTTTAATAAAAATTAATACTTACGTTTAGATACAGGGAGCGAGGAAATATCTCGTTTTTATAAAACTACATACCTATAAAAATATACGTAGGTAAGTACCTATAGTGAATAATTTAAAAACATAAATCCCTAGACAAATGACTAAATAATATAAATCTAGGATTTAATTGTGTGAGAAGAGATTATATATTATTTAATAGTCAGCAATTTCATATTTCTCTACGTACTTGTTTGATAAAAATCAAAAGCTTTTTTGCTTTTTGCAAAGAAAAGTTATACTTACCTACGTATGAAAAACATTGAAAATTTTATTCTTTGCAAACCAATTGGCCCAAAACAACGTCCTTACCTTATCTTGAAAGTTATTCTAATAAAAAAGAAGGACTCACGTCCTTTAAAAGTTTTATTTGTACTTGTCTTTCCGGCTGCTCTTGCAAAATGTAAAATTTCATATCATAAAAATCTACCCGCAACTTTTGGTGTTACGGAACGCCGGGTCCGACGTTTCATCCCACTTAAAGGCTGCTTTCCACTGGAAACTAATAATTTCCTATTTTCTTGGAGCTAAAATGTTTTGTCTTACAATGTTTTTATCACATTAGATGCCTGCTCAAAAAGTGAAACGAAATATAACTAGTAATTTTAAAAAATAGCATGTCCGACAACATTGATAACTAACCACTGATCTCTATATATACAATGTGTTAGTAACCCTCTGAAAGTCAATTTCGGTGAGCAGCTTAGATACTTTGGTAGTTACACAGTAATATCACAGTAAATATATTATGTCTTAAGTAATATATTTACTGTGGTAGTTATGTAGTAGTAATATAATTTTGCAATTTCCGGCATGTTCGTGGTTCAATTCATTCACTAAGATTACAATCTTTCTTATTACCCGCGACGTTTATCGATAAAAAAATTATCGCTTCGAGTATTCAGACTGACTCTCTCTGACTGCAGAGGAAAGCAATCTTAAAGCTACTTCCACATTAAATATTAGTACTTCACACTTTTTTTACTTTTACTTTGCACAGAGGGTATGTTATTTTTAGTACGTAGAGTGTGGTGGTGAATTGCGCAAGAACTAACGTTGCTTTTGTCTTACTTCTTTGGTTCAGGATAATGTCATATTGGAAGCGAGCAAGATTTATTTATTTGACTTTTTGACTTGACAACTTTATTCCAATGATTTTAAATTCTGTTGCCGTAAGGAATCCTATCCTCATTTTTATAATTATGTAGTATTGGATCATGCTGCACCATCAACGTGGTTTTTATTATTTATTAGGTACTAGAACTTGACGAGTTGTGGAAGTCGCTACTGTGCCACTTTTAGTATTTAACAACCGTATTTAACTTTTATTTTATTATAAAAAAAATGGGTGCGTTTATTTATGTACACGTATTTTGGCGCTGATTGCCTCTGATCGCAGAAGTGGGTGGGAACGGAACTAATAATAGAGATGCGAGTTACGTCAAATTTAGTTCTCTTCCCACGCATCGCTTCTAATAGGAATCATTACGGAGCTGTCATTTCAAAGGGTATCATATGTCCATATTATAGAGGACAGTGTATAGAAAAGATTCATAAGTTGTATTATTTCGTTCATTACCTAGTACGTCCTTTTTCGTTCAATTAATAAATTAATCAGCATTGAAGATTTGAAACCATCCAAATTAAAACCCAAATTCAAATTGTAGAAACGTTTCTTAAAACTAAATCGAGAAACTAATGCCTACATACACAAGTATAACTTGAAATGAATAAATAATTCAGCATTCAATTCCCGGGAATCTCGCGGATTAATCGGGCGTAATCTATTCCCAGATTGTGGGAATAACGTTGCGGCGCCGCTCACCGCGACTTAATTCCCGATCTGAATTACTTTGATACAGTAGGTAGGTACTTACTTACATTTAATTCTATGTACAGGGTTGTTTGGTACTCAATAAATAAGATATGGTTATCTGTTAAAACTAACATAGGTATAAAGAAAGTAAGGCCGCGATTGATAACTGATAGCTTAAATAATATTTTTCGTCGAACCTTTGTTAAATTAAATACGGGAAAATTCTATTTTAAAAAAGATAATAACAGTCCATAAACCACTGTCAAATGAAAGAAAGAACGAATGAAAATATAAACACCTAAGTATCAACTAAGTAACTCCATTGTGGGTTTAACAAAACTTGCTCAAAGCGCTGAGAACTCTCTTTATCTCGTGACGGTTTAAAGTTCTTTCTCAAATGGCGCCAAATGGCTCCATTGAGAACGCTCTGTGACGCATTATTCTGCAGCTCCTAAGTGGAACAGATATCTGTGTTTTAAAAAGGAACCTAGATAAGTAGGGACCTAATGTAGACAAGAAATATCTTAGCGAAATGTATACAGCGTATCAGTATAAATAAACAATTAAAATAATAGATTTCTAAGGGTTTCGCAGGGACCTGTTCTAAGGCCTTTTATACTTTTGGCCTTGTATGCTTTGCCACGTATAGGAAATTATACATTAATTTTCGTAGAAACAGAGTTAGAAATGCCGAAAAAACTAAGGAAACTGATATACCTCTTAAAAACATCTCTTGTCTTGTGAGAGTTTAAAGTTCTTCTCAAATGGCGCCAAATGGCTCCATCGAGAACGCTCTGTGGCGCATTACACTGCAGTTCCTAAGTGGAACAGATATCTGTGTTTTAAAAAGGAACCTATATAAGTAGGGACCTTGCATATACGAGAAATATCTTAGCAAAATGTACAAGAGAAAGAGTTCTTACTGCCGCACTCAGAGACGTCATTTAAAGATAATGTTCATTAACAAAAAAATAATCGTCTTTATTTCTATTGTCATAAGTGTCATCTATAATTGAAACGAGAAAACGAAGGGGTAAAAGACTGCGAGACATAGAAGATATTATATGTTTGC
>DWIY01000344.1:0-14195 GCA_018248615.1 Erynnis brizo brizo
GTAAGACACGACATCGCCGCGATATGAGTGTGACTGGTCATACAGAATACAGGCCCTGCAAATAAGTTTTTGAAGCTGATTCTCTTTAAAGCCCTCTCCTAAAGTAATTAATGTTTTGGTTGAGTAAATTTGGAATACAATCACAGTATGATTTTAATTTTGTTTGGTAATTTGGTCAGCTGAGTTGCCCGGAGAGTATACTGGGAGAGGTATCTAGCTACCTACAACCACTGCCCTCAGGGGAGATGGTTCATCATGTGAGAAGCCATGGCTAAGAATTCCATCTCTTCCTTGGAAGGTCTGGCTTTGAATCCCAGTAGCAAGCAGGAAATTATTTGGCACCTGCTGTTACAGTAAAAAAAACATTGATTCTGAGAGTGCTCCATAATGTTCTCGAAAGCATGTGAACCACCAACCTGCATTAAGCCAACATAGGGGACTAAGGCCTATATCTTTCTAACGGGAAAGACACATCATGTATTGTCACTGATTTCCTATGCCATGGCTTAACTTTTGACGTTGCATTGCAGGCCCAGATGGCGTTGAACAACTGCGTGCTGAGCAACACGACGATATTCGCGGAGTCCCCGGCGGAGTCCGAGGTGCAGATGATCCTGCAGCACCTCGGCTCGGGCTCCGGCGGCGCCTGGCGCGCCAACACCGCCCCCGCCGCCTCTAAGGTATATTAGCTATCGGCGTTTACCAATGATTTTTTATAGGTTCAGTGCCTTCGAAGCACCTAGCGAGTTTTTGTAAGATTCATTAGTGGTTCTGGCGACCCAACTGGCGTGTCCAAAACATAGGTAATAACAAAACATACGATTTAGGTGGCACCTCTTTAAAAAATTCCGTGTTAATTGGTGGTTTTCAACGAGATTTTGGAGGAAAAAAGACCTTTCGCTATGCGAAGTCACTACCCAGGGACAACAGTCTGAATGCTTACCGGACCAATTGTATTTATACTCAAGATTCTATGACACTTCGAAACACCCTACAGAAGCCTAATGACACCTGAGTCAGTCTTGGTGTGACGTATCTTTTTATTGTTTACAATACAATATTTGCTGATCGTGTCTCCACGCATGGTCAGCATTTTCATGTGGGGCGCGCGCTCATGTTACTGTAGGTATGGCGCCGCTACAAAATAAATATGCAAACCAAACAATAATGTCGTCAGTCGTATTGGATGTTTTAGTTTTGATGTTTGTATTCAGATAAACATCTTGATATCAACATGTTATGAAGCATGTTATTAATTAGAGTGTATTGTGTGTGTCCCAGGACGGATGGGGCGGGTTCCCGGGGCTGTGGCCGGACCAGCACGAGCAGCGCGCCACGCCGTCGTCGCTGAACTCGTTCCTGCCGCCCGACCTGCTCGGCGGCGAGTCCATCTAGGCAGCGACCGCGCCCGTCTACTTGTAATTACGCTTCGCCGGCCCCCCTCCGGGGACGGACTATTTTTATTATTCGCCTAGTCAGATCGCGTCGGACCCGGCCGTGTGCCGCGCCCGGCTTCCAACTGTCCACAACTATTATCTACTGAGTTGTAAGTGTTCATGTAGATTATTTAGTGTACATAAGAATTATACATATACAAAAACGGCAGACATTAAATGTAACGACGGTTATACCCGTGGAGTGTGTGGAGTGTGGAGTGTGGTGTGTGGAGTGTGGAGTGTGGAGCGTGTCGGTGGGCGCGGGCCCGGCCGGGTCAGACCCCCGGGCCCGCTCCACGCGCGACGCCCTTCGACTCTTGTTGAGTATTCGATGCGACCGGGGAGACTACCCGGAGGAATTTACCGTCGGAGGCACTCGTATTTTTGTTATAAACGAAACTCACCAAATTGAAGCGGGAGTGAGGTGACAGCTAAGGCTGCGATTGGCTTAGATTTAGATCGATAATGAGATAAATGTATTACATCGTTGCAGCGACAAAAGGACTAGTTTCTGGGGCGACCTCACCCCCGCAAGTGCTCTCCGCCGGTTAATCCCGCCACGGGTCGTCTCCCCCGAGATTCAACCAAATAATGTAAGCTATCGGATAGAGTAGTTGCGTCGCGGGCTACCTCAGTCACTCGTCCCGTGGCCTTATTTTAGTCTGTATTTATTTTGTTTTGCTCGCGGGCTGTTGCTGTTTCGCCCGTCGAGCCTTGCGTTCCGTGTTTCTTTCGTGTTTTATTATTATTATTTTTTAATTATTCTCGTTTTATGCGTACCGTATCGTATTTTAAATTATTTATTATTCCGTTTCGAATTCTAGCTCGTCGCGAGCCCTCGTTTTCCAGTAGTGATATTTTTATCAGCAATAAACGTAAGTGCATTTCGGCGACTAACAAACGTTTTACGATTAGTTTGTAATGTTTTACGGGAGTAACTATGTATAACAAAATTGTAAATGTATGAGATTGGACGTGCATTGTCGTACGACGTAGAGTAATTCCTTTAAGCCGTATAGTCTGAGTCTGAGTCGGACGGGCGGGCGGGGCGCTGCGACGGGTCTTGCCCCGGGTGCGCTCGGATCGGTAGTTGCTTTCGCCCCGGCCCGCTCGATTTCCCCAAATTTTTTCCAGTATTTGTGATTCAAGTGCCACTTTATGTTTAATATATGAAACGATTATTTAGATTATACGATTAATGTAAGGGTAACCTAATATATTAAATTGAAAAATTGTTTTATCATTTTATATAACGTACATTTGTGAGAAGTGTTATAGAGTACTATAATTGACAGTAATTTAAATATTACACTTTTGTGTATAGGTAAGGATAAAGTTCTAACTTAAATTTAGCCATATCAATATCTATTTAATAAAAGATTTGTGGTATTTTCTATAGG
This sequence comes from Erynnis brizo brizo, assembly GCA_018248615.1. Classification (NCBI taxonomy): domain Eukaryota; kingdom Metazoa; phylum Arthropoda; class Insecta; order Lepidoptera; family Hesperiidae; genus Erynnis; species Erynnis brizo. The sequence goes on from DWIY01000344.1 coordinate 2,837, forward strand.
CTCAATTTGAAGTTTCAAAGTGACATATGCTTTAGATATTCTGTTAATAATATACTTGTAGTCGTAGGTCTCTCGGTATTAAAACGTGTAGATTTAAGCTTAGTGTTAAGTCCTACGGTAGGTTTCTATAAGCATACTATTGATATTTTACGTCAACGATCGCACGTGTAAATGTTCGTTATGATAAAAGTTTATTTACATTTTTATTTACTTTTTTAATTTATTAATGGTGTGCCACAGAGATACTCTGCCAAAATATATCTTTACCAAGTACGGGAAGCGCGGAGTCCCGATCCCACTCAGAAAGCGAATGACTATGATAATAACTTACATGTATCTATAATTATATTTGAAGCCTCTTCCAGTGATCTTACATTTAAACATACGATAGTAGTGGTAAGTTAGGTGTGTAAGTTATCGCTGTACCTAGTCGGGCCGCGCGCCCGGCGACCCTTCACAAATTATGAGCTAAGTGATGAACTCGGGTGATCGCGGTGTTAAAGTATTCGTGCGTTTGAATCTTCGATCGCTTCGGACATGTATTAGATCTAGTGTTAAATGTTTCGCTGTACGATGTGTTCATTTATAGACAAAATTAGCATTTCTCATATTTAAACGCCTCGTCGGAGGGACCGACGTCCGGCGTCGAACGATCCACCTATCGGTTGCATAATCTGTTGCCTTTATCGTTTTAGACTAATGAAAATTTTAAATCGTTTTTGTTCACCGAGTGATGTCGTCGTTCTGAGCCCCGTCGCCTTCTGACTTAGCTTTAGGGTAATGATCTGGACTGTTTGTGAGCGTTACGGAGGCACAGTATGCAATAAGATCACAGAATTTAGTTTCGCCTGAACAGGGGCCATAGTCGACCTCGTCATGACGTTTATTGTTAGGTGCCAAAGAGTGAGTATCAAAGATATGAACCGGTGTCTGGAACGAAAGCGATCGGATCTTTGCTTTTATACATATCTTCCAAATTAATTTGAAATTAGTTTGCGGTACGGGTTTTAATTGATCTTGATGTTCCTATATGCCATTCGCGCGACGTCTAAGCAACAATAGTGCGGTGCAACAGGCCAATGTCAATTCTATTGTTGTCGAGCTCAATTTAAGTGAGGGTGTTTCTTTTTTAACGATTTCGATAGAATTATTTAAAAAAAGTGCGTTTTTTTATCTGGTGTTGTCTGTCCATTTGTAAACCTACAGTCGAAAATTCCTCATTCGCATTGCCTACTCGGATGATAAGTGAATTTAAATTTAAATACAGCAATAAAGTCGTATTTAATTTTTATAAAAATTTTCCATTTTCTAAATGTTAGACAAACCGAATAACGGAAGTATAATCCAGTGCCCTGTAGAATGTACTATGTCCAATAGTTAAGACGATAAGAGTCATGCCTTGAAAAAATTTAGTCAGTTAATGTATAATCAGTACTTAATGAGTATATTATTATTGTAAAGAGACATAATATTAGGCGTTGTGGTGATGTGGTGATGTGGTGATGTGGTGATGTGGTGATGTGGTGATGTGGCGATGTGGTGTGGTGTAGCGCAGGTTGTGACTGGCTGAATCTCTCGGCTCGACGACTGCATCACGACTCCCCGCACATGATTGCGCCACGTGCAATTTACTCTGTGTTATTATTATGTTGTTGTATATTTATATCTTACCTATACTCTTAATATGTATATATTGTGAAATTATATTATTCTTAAAAGATTTTTAATACGCTTCACGCTTTCACTTTTAAAAACATTTTTTCGTAACTCGTTTCTGTTATCTAGAATAAATTTACGTACCTAAAGTAATTATAATAATAATAATTATTATCATAGATGTAAACGTAAGTGATGAAAAAAAAGAAAAAAAAAGAAAAAAAAAAGAAAAAAAGAGAAAAGCAAGGAAAAGAAAGTAAACCAATGATTGTGCCTCAATGAACTGTGGTACGTTACCGTAACCGATGGCAGGAGAAATCGTTTCTTTCAGAAGTTTATAATAACGTTTAATGAATTGTGCGCTAGGCACCGCCCCGGACTAGCCGTAGACGTTTAAAGGCTGCGAGTGGCGGGGCCCGCGCCCACGCCTTGTGTAATCATTAATGAGCTTAGCTACGTTTTATTTTTATTATAAGTGTTATGTCATCAATCAACATTATATATTATATTATACATGTCTGAGTGTAAATATTTTTATCTATTTATTTTGGTTTTTCATGAAGTTTACCCGAATTAACGCGTAGTGACTTAGCACGTCGCTTTTATCCGTAACGTAACTCCGTGCTTCGGCCACGGCCGGGGCTCGGTCCACTCCATAACACTTGAATGCCAAAGTCGATGTCTAATGCCATGAGCGAGCACACAATCTCGTAAGATATTCCACATGGATCTCTGACATCACAACAAACTATTGATCGTACAAATGGAGCCATTTATTTTGGCGGCCGCTGCCGGGGCCGTTTACTATCCAAGCTGCTCCGGTGTATTTTAGCTCAAGTATTCACTAGTAGTTTGCTCATAATGTTGTTGTTTATTTTTATTATTATTTTTCTTTATATATTATTCGTATATCTATATATTTAACTAACATTACTCCTTAGTGCGGGATTAAAATTAAATCGTTCTATATCTCCAATGATTAGCTTTTATTTTTTAAAATTTAATGGACCATTGCTAAGTATTGCATCGTGTTCGCATAATCGTATACCGCCTTTATTGCATGTCGTTTTTAATTTTATCGCCTTATTATATTTAATTATTTTTTGATGATGTTGCTACTTGTTCGGTAAGAGATTGCAGACTCGTTGACTGTGTGACAGCAAGTGTCGTGCAATGTGAGCGGTCGCTTCGGCGACAGACGGGCGACAATCGGACGACAGTCGCGTGAGTCGCGTCCCCGCAGCCGGCGCTCCATTCCTATGGTACACTCGTGTAGGGACCAATTACGATACCGGATATTTTGCTTTCCGACTTCCATCGCTCCTAACGTACTCGATGCATACTAAAAGACATTCTCATATTTCCATTTAGAAGCGCATAAATGATATACCGACGCATTCGCTCGGGCGACGTCGTTATTTAGTGATAGTGTACAATATTCTGAAGGGCCTTTTTAATTTGATAAGATTTAAAAGTTTCGCTTGTTGTCTTTGTTTATATATATTTTTGTACGTTGACGTTACGTCCTAATACAATAGAAGCACATTAGGTGATATCTACAAAGAAACTAGTCTTCCTTATAGACGAGGGATCGTGGCGGAAAGACGGCGACGTCGGCACAAGAGGCAATCATTCCTCTAGTCTTGTTACGTGGTGCGATTAAGAGAATACCAAATATAAAATAACGAAGGCTTTGACGTAGTGTGTAGAGGTATCGATAGATCGGTAGATTGCCCGAGCAGCTTGGAACCTGTGAAATATTACAAGGTAATGGATGGGTAGTATTATTATAATGCATTTATTTCTCTTTTTGTCATAGTCACTCAAGAATATATTTAATTAATTGAGCTAATGCCTAATTGGAATATCAGAGTTTATTTAGGATGTTTCATATTTTACATTTTAGTGTTTAAATATCTGAAATTTACCTTAATTATAGTGAATGGATTTTTGTATTATTGGTATATAGCTATAAGTCAAAGGGTGTTCTTGATAAAACACAACTGAATAATACAAAATAATAAAAAAAAATGTACTGAGTGACTTTACGTGTAAACAGAGGGCCATTGAATTAAAACGTCGTACTAAGCTAAATTCTCTATGTGGTAATTTAAATAAATGTGATCGCTAAAATATTTTTAACTGCTATATGTATAGTTACGGTAGATCGGTAAGTCAGGATGTCGCCGTGAGTTCTGTGAGCGCGTGCGTCACAGGGCGGGCGCGTGGGGTCGCCAAGTCGTAGTGTAGAGTCGTGTGGCCAGTGATAGCCGCGGCTAATGCGGTTGTAAACAACGAAACTCGTTAACGTTTAACAACTCGTCGTCGGTGCGGCCGTCCTAACGAGCGCGACCACCTCGTGTTTTCATCGCGCGTGATGATTATCTTTTGGAACGGAAATATTACAAACACAAGTTGCATTTGATTCGTTCTGTCGATATAGAGTTTATGTATGTGAATGTATGTGTGTGTACCGAGGCCGACCCCCACCAACAGTTAATTGATGCAGTAGACTCCAGTTACTGCTCGCTAACTACACAAGACACTGCTTCTCTAGTCTCTCTCGCATTCGAACATCGCTTTAAAAGAGCTTTTGTTGTCGAGCATAATTTATAATCATATCCTAATATGAACCCTAGTTATTATTCGTATTATTCTTTCATTAGATCTCTGTTGTACCTGTGTATTAGATATTCAATGTTCATATGTACTGTAAGAGAACTGAAACGGTCTCGACGTCTTCGCGCTTGATATACGTAATAACGTAGATCCAAACGACCAAACTTTTGATGTTCCACTAAACTTAACTATAAAACCTCTCAGTATGTCGATATTCTTTACATTGACGTCAAAACAATACTCTGCGGTCTTAAATTAGTCACTTGCGTACCTTGATTGTACTTGTACTTGAATAATTATTGACCTATGTAAGGAACGATTAATTCAATTCTGAAATATACTTAATTTAAATTTTGACAGACTGATAGCTGTGATTAAGAAAATATTTTTAATATTATCCAGTGAGTCGGATGAGAATATTTATTTTGTTAGAGGTTTCCTACTGCCAGCGACGCATGGATGTATGCGACGAGACATAACCGCTTCGCGTATTTTTTAAACTTAGTATGTATCGTAACGAGTGTTACGGACAGCGCAGGCACGTTACGCGTAACGGCTGTTGTACAAAATACACGAACAATTTATATTAGTTTTTCGAGCCCACCATGTTCAAATGTATATGCAGACGTTTCCCGATTCGAAACGAACCGACGTGACATCATGATCATCTGTACGAACAGAGACTGATAACATTTTGTTAGTGTTCCATACCACCGATGTCATCTGAAATTTTATTTTTAAACATTGATCTTAAACGTTGCATATCGACTAACATTTCTAATTCGAATGATTTTTTTCTATTCATAGCCGTAAATCCGGTTTTGCATTAGGTTTTTGGTATTTATTAAAAAAACTTAAGTTATCATAATATGTAATAATAATAATTAATAATTGTGGACTTAATCGATGCCTATAGTATTGTAGTGAGTTACATCTCTCTAAAGTAATAACGATTGGCGCTGTTTTATAAATAATAAAATATATTTTTCGGTACCACCTTTGAGTTAAAGTACAAGGTAGTTTATAAAATCGTGTTTCAGTGACTATAAATTGTAACAATGTCAGGATAATGCTAATCGATAAGTTTAGTATAGATATAAGCTGACTCGTCTCATAATTATTACACCAATTTATTGTTAACTCTCCTTGATATTCTTATTGGACCTGTATTGTAATAGGCAAATACTAAATACTAAATTTTTCATAATGATATCAATAGGCTAAATATAATTAAAAAAAGATTTTTCTGTGTCAATCTCTGTGATGGGAAAATTTAATTCTAAAAACGTAGTATTAACTGTCAATGGAACAGGTACCAGTATAATTATATTTCGGGCGCGTCGCAGATTCTAATCGACTGCTGAAAAAAAAATTCTCATGGTTAAATTCTCAAACGCGCAAGAAGGCAATCTCCATTTGTAAGTAGAAACGCGTACCTGTTTCATTGTAAAATAATTAAAAGTTGAACTTTTCAGTCTTTGCGCGCAAAGGGTTGTGTATTAATTTTTATGTAGTACAAATGTGTTCGCAATTTGATTGCTGCTGTAGTGTTCCTTATGTTCTTGTGTATTCGGCATTTATTTGAAACTCGTATATTAACAATCTCTAAATCTGTGTAAACGTGAAATGTCATCAGAGTGTTTATATGCATGTGAATTTCGTAAGCATCTGTGAGCCATTTGTTAACGTATGTTCTGTGTTTGATTCGGTTCGTTGAATCATTCTTGCGGGTTTCATTCGCGGCGATGCCGGCCGTTCCCTTCGCAGGCTGGGACTTTTCGCGTGTATGGTTATAATGCATTTTGGTGACGCTGGCATCGCCGCCGTGGGACCACTCAGCCTCGCGTACCAAATAAGAGAAGCAGTTGTCGAGTTGCTCGGTCGCAGAAGGGCCGCGCGACGCGACGGCATTTCACGTTCTATATCTATATTACCTCGTACAGTAACCTCACTTTATAATCAGACTATTTATCGCCTATCCGTACTTATCAAACGCACTGCACTGTTATTTGGTACACCCACCCGTACTATTAACGTTTCTTTAAGTTATTTTTAAGATATATCATGAATTATATCGGCGTATCGAATAGTTGATATATTTTATTGTTATTTTTCTGAAACTACATAAAAGCAATGTATTTTACAAACAAAGCAGGAGAACAATAATTATTATGTAAGTGTAACAGTTAGTGAATTTAAGTGTGCTATTTTCCATTCCAGAACTCAACGATATCAATGTTCTTGTAATACTTATGTTCGGGTTTTAAAAAGATGTTATTATTGTATAATTAAACTAAACCTTATGTGATTGAAATGCAATGTTTAGAAGTATTTTATTCTTTATTTTTTACCATTAATAATAGTTAGTAGAGATCTATTTGAGAGTCTAATGTATCAATTATTTGTAAAGTTGGCTGTAACTAATTAGAGAGTTACAATAAGTAGAAATATTTTAATATAAAACATTTGGAACAGATTTTATGTAGATGACAAATAGTTGTTTTGATCATTATGTGAAGTGTTGTATTGTATAGTATATCGTATAGTAAGAGTATCGTATGGAGTACAGTACATGGGTACGTTAGCGCAATGTGTACGCACAACGGTGAGGCGGGTCGGGAGGCGACGTGCCACGCATGCGCCATGCGTCATGCGTCGTGCGCCATGCGTCATGCGCCATGCGCCGTGCCATGCGCCGCGCGCCGTGCCATGCGCCGTGGCCGCTCCCGGCCTTACACCCTCGACTCTCACTGCACAGCACTGCTAGGCTAATTCAGTTATCGCGTAAGGATATTTTTCTTACATTTCATAAGTAATGTTTATAGTATAGGCAATAAATAATGTTTAACAAAAAGTCCCTATGTAATCGAACTGATGACAGAAACATATGTTATATTTGTGGCCTCTTTATGAATAAGATCTAAGTTACATGTTTAAAGAAAATTAATTTTGCTATGCACAGAAATGATACTCAATTAATTGCCAAAAAGTTATATGTATATTCATAGTTCAACAATATTTCTTTTGGGCATATTTACTTTGAATTTATGCAAAACTTAGATTATGATTAAGTAGGTTGTAGATTATATGTAGAGTGAATGCATATATAATATATCTATATATTTAAACTAAGGTGAATTTGCGATGTATCAATTTCTTGTATTGTTCATAAGTTTAGATAATAAATGGGTTTAGCCATACTTCGGCTGGTTTGATATGTATGTTATCTGATTAATTGTAAAAAAAATAAAAAAAAATATTAATAGAGTGTTTCATTTTTCAGCCTCATTCCACATCCACATTTTCCTGATCACTTATTATGCTAAGATACTACATACTTACTTATTAAGTACTTATAGGAATCAAACACATAACCCTCCTTTTTGCTTCGCCGTAGTTGAGAAAAAAAGATTAAATGAAACGAAATATAAATTACTAAATTGTGTATTTACAAAATACAGTTAATACTATACTAGTTAATATTTATAATGTAGAAATATTTAAAATACATCTTGATACACTACACATATTCTAGTCATTCCCAAGTTATCTACTAGGGTTTCAATAAAATTATGTCGAATGAGAACAAAAACGCATATATTATACGAAATACTCGACAACAACTCTAGATGTATCGTAATTATAAATTAAATCAAACAATTATATACATACAAGCATTCATTATTTTTAATTTCTAGATTAAAACTACAATAATCACCCGAAACGCATGTTACCGTCTCCGTATCGCCGTGGGCAAAAAATAGTATGTGTAAGGTAAATGCGAAATACACAAATAATAATAGGACGTGAAAAATATCAACCGATTTATAGCATAACTTAAAAAAATATTGCAAAATAGTCCCTTAGCTAATATAATAATAATAATATTATCTACTCGAAGCTTGGAGGAGATAGATAGACTCGAAGTCCTATAACTATTAATGCCATAAAAAATGAACCCTGGAACGAATAAAAAAATAATTACTGGGCGTTATTTATGATAAGCAATAATAATGAGCCGCTGCAGTTTGAGGATAAACTTATATAATTATGTCGCAGGCAATTTGTATACATAATTCCGCCGTTTACATACGGTGTCGTCAGTTTATAAACGGTCGCAGTCAGGCAATTTGTATGATTCCGCCGTTTACATACGGCGTCGTCAGTTTATAAACGGTCGCAGTTATGTATTATGCCGAAGGCATAACCTAACCCATAGATAAAATACTAATATACCTAACCATTATAAGGATTTCTAGACTTCTTTGCCTTCGGCAACGGCCTTTGACACTGAAGCACCGTATGTAAACGGCGGAATTATACAAATTGCCTGCGACATATTATTATACATACACCATCGTGAGGTAGAAAACTGAATAGACTGAAAGAAAAAGTAACAAATATTCGCGCAAACTAAACAATAAAAATTCAATATGAATTGTATGTTATTAGTTTTTGGCGTTACTATGGCCTATGTTACATTATGTCACTGAAGCCGTTATCTCGACTCTGCCGGTTCCAGGGTTTCGAATAAATGCTTGTACCAGAAGTCAACGGTTTTGTCCCACGCGGTAAGGGTAGCGGAGTCCATGTGGAGTACCTCGATGAACATCTTCACTATAACTTTCTTTAGATCCTGTAAAGGAAAATCATGCCATGAATATACAGACATCTTTAACGCAGCGGCATAATGAGTTTATTAGAATATAATATATTAAATAATTAATTAATAAACATACAATATGTAGGTATATTGTATAGGTACGTGATCTATACTAATTACTAATTAATAGCCACTCAACAGCACTAATGGAATTATGTGGCACCTAGAGCGGCCGCCCCGCCCTTCTATTCCAGGAACATCGCTGCATATAGTTTATAAATTACCTATTTTTTTACAAATTGCATTAAATTCGCACGTTTTTTTATGTTAGTATAAAGATACCAACGCCAATATACTTAACCGGTAATAATCCCTTGGTGTTGCTACTGTAACATTCAGTGTCTAAAATATTTCATAATAAGCCTATCGAAACTAATTTAAACTATTGTTAAAGGATCCTCACCGCATTTTGCAGCAAAGTAAAAAGTCAGTGCCTATAAAATACGAGCATAAATTCGAAATAAAACCAAACTGGAGTGATTTCCTAGTCTCGCGAAAATTACTCCGAAGATGGCTGCCCTAATTACCCTCCATATTATTCTACGTACGTTCGTGTTAATGAGTTTTCCGGAGCGGGGGAACCTGGCAGGTAAGTCATGTCGCTACATAATGATACCACTCTATATTACATCCCTACATTGTACTTACATCCCTTAATTGAACGTGCTACGTGGAGAGTACAATTTTGAGCAAATCTTACGTGAATATTAAACGCAAGTTTGTGAGGCTGCTTGTTACCTAGGTACCTACTCTTTCAAGCACAATTAAAATTGGTATGCCTTCGTACATACAGATAGTTTATTAACCTATAAAGATTTATGATTTATACATATAAGTATGTATGCACATGTTATTTATTCCATCTTTTTATCAAACCATTAAGTCGGTCTACTTACGATGTGTCTAGTTATGAATTGATACGGGGTAGGTACGGGACGGAACCACAATTGAATTGATGCATAATTTTTAATCGTGGTTCTAAAAGAGTGCGAGCCAGGACTGAATGACTTTATAATACAATTTATAGCACAGTTAGCCTTAAACCCGCACTAAAACCACGGTTTTCCGTACATTTTCACTACCATTTTAGCGGGTTTATGTCACTCGTGCTATAAAAGTAAAACGACACGCGACAATGACTTTCTTAAAGATACGGTGATCTAAATCACGTTCTCAAATTGACGTGTAGCACCCTGCAAGGCCAGTGTGGTGGACTGCAGCTTTGGTACATCCCGATTGTGTGGAGCACCTGCATTAGGTCACTAATGTGTTACAGATAGATCGAAACTTACAAGGAAGTGTGAACTTTTGATTTTCCTCTTGAAATGTGACTCTCCGACCCTATTCATCATGACGGCAACCACCTCCGGTTGATGCAGGTTGGTGACCGCTAGGTTGAAGGCTGTCATGAGGTTGATCACGTGCGCTTTGAATTGAATGTTGGTACTCATTTCGTCTTCTGGTACTTTACGCAGCATTTTAAAGAATTCTTTCGTTTCTGGGTACGCTCTGAATAACCTGATACAGAAAAGGTAAATATTTATGAGTATTATCTAATGTTTTTATCATTTATTAGGTGGTAGAGCCATAGGTACGCAGCATGTTCTTCGTGGAACGATTTTGATGCTGTTATTTTAATCCCTTTGCAACAAAAGATAGGATTAAGTTATTTTAATCCGTTGTCAATAAAAATATTCAGCACACAAAAATATCCTGGCAAAGTCTTTGAAAAGGTTTTTGTTAACTGTAGATATTTTACGTTACCTTTTTAAAAGTTCAGTGCCGGTGCCAACGCAGTCTGCGTAAAGGGGCGTCCAAGTTTTCTGTACTGCGTACACCTCGCGCCGGGTCAGCCCTGAGAAAGGGTTCACCACGTCGGGGTCCCCGCCCCACATCAGGTAGCTTATCCAACCACCCATTTTGCTCTGGAACAATAATGATGAATCGTAAAATAATAACGCTTAAATGTAAGACACCAGCCTGAATATAGGCATGTTTCTTAACACTTTGTCTGTCCAATAAATAGACACAATAGTAAAACAATGGGTATGTATCACATGTGATTCATGGGCTTATTGCATCAACCCTTTGATGAATAATAAACTGATAGCTGATTGAAATCGACTGACTGCTGACTGCATCGAGGATTGGTCCAATAGGATATATATGGAGATAGGGGGTAATAAGCATAGAAAAAGTTACAGTCGCCATGAGAGCAGTAGAATGAGCTAATATGCGCTCAGTTGAGCAGAATCTAGGTTACGACTGACCAGCTAATATAGCAGTTCTGTTTATTTCCTATCTCTATGATTGTTATCAACATAATATATGTTTTTATTAAATTCACATTCAGTAGGTCTGAGAATCGGCTACCATCTATTTTTCATACCCCTAAGTGATACGGGTTGTCCACCACTAACA
>DWIY01000345.1:0-14182 GCA_018248615.1 Erynnis brizo brizo
CGCACAGTACGAATCAATTCATACTTTGTCTACTAAATTGATTCTTATTACTCCTTACAAATTAACTTACACCATACCATACCTAACTTCTTTGAGAAATTTTAAATTACATTTTAAATAAGAGTCGTGTATGTATAGAAGAACACAAGTTTTAAGTTAACTTTTCATTATCATTTTTAAATTAAAAACATTATAAACACTACACTGAACAATATATTATTCAGTCACAACAGAACAAGCACTAAGATTTATCTTATCGCTAGCTAAGAATTTTACAAACAGCGAGAGTGAAAAGAAATCTTTCATAGACATAATCAATTTACTGAATCGCTTTATTCACCCATCCGCATTCAAATGTATAAATATTTATTTTATCTAAATTGATCGAGCTGGATAAGATCACTCCGTGGTCGAAAGGTTTTAATTTTAAAAAGCGGCCGCGACAGTGCGCTCGCGCCGAGAGCCCGCTGCGAAACTATAAATCATCGTCGACCACGAGAGGATGAATAAACACCGCTTTAATTGACTTTTGATTGCACTACACTGTCTCATCGCATTTGAGAGGTGGTAGACCCGGCCACCAATTGATTTTGCCGTTACAAAGAACAATGTATCATAGTCATCGTTTCAACATTATGACGAGAGCAAATTCATTGAGCCCGTGATTGAAGTCTGGCACACTTATTACGATGGCTCCGAGAGTGAGCTACCTGACAAATCGTATTAAGAAAACAATTTTATCAGCTGATAGTATAGTAGATCAGTGGGGCAGGATACTGTGCTCGTAGTTTCTTGTCAAATTAGGTACACATTGTGAAATTACAATTCCGATTGCGAACACGACGATTTACCTATACAATCAATTGCTCGGAGACATTAATGTCCGAGTTAAGATACGTTCACAATCAAAACAGCCGGTTCGAATTAATCAATTGTGGCACGAAGAAATCGAGGCAATACATCAAGTCGATCGAATCGATTGCACCTATTGAGGCAAATCAATACTTCCAGTGATCAATGTGTCGCTGTTCACACCTCATCCGTTACCTTGCACCAGGTTTCAAGTGACTTTACATTTCATTATAATTAAGTGACTTAGATCTTTATCATTTTATGTGGATTAAACAGATAAGAAAGAAAAACAAACTGTTGTGCTGTATAATGTAACTACGAAAACTTTAGTTACTTTCTTCCTACATTATACAACAAATAGCTTAATTATGTAGTGTAACGTGATCCGAACAGATAGCCGGACTGGGTGTTGTTGCATTCCCGGTTCTAAATCGTGTCCATCTCCGTCCCGTGTTGTTCTCGTCCATCCATTCGCGCCAACACTTTTCCTTCTCGTCCACTCATCACCTTTTTTCCAGTGCAACACGATACCCGATCGTTTATAGACGACACACCATCCCAAACCTGTTCCAAATGGATGTGAGACATCGAGAACTTCGGTGGAAAATATTCGAACCCGAGGTGACAATTGATTATGTGTCCGGTGAGGACAAAAAGCGGAATAGCTCGATTAGTTATGTCGTCGAGAGGCGTAGGTTGCTTCGAAACAATAGATTGGTTCTGCTTTATGATTCTATAAACGTTTATGTCCCTATAAACGGCCTTTTAGCTTTTGGTTAAAGTCGCGATTATGATGTTATCGGGCTCGGGACAGGTTTATTACGAAAGTGTTGATGGCAGCTCTTATGAAAATGGAATAATAAAATTTTACTAGCTTTTTGCATGTTCTGCTAGTTCATCATAGAGAACCAATTGGAAATCTCGTGGTTCCCAAAACACAGTTTATTGCTCTCCGCTAACATATTACTTGCTTTACATAAGCAAGTTTATTACCAGAATAATAGTCATGTTTTCGTCGTAAATCTAATACGGGCTTAATTTTTATCCCTGTCGTTTATGGCACAATTTACATTTACACGTTACTATATAAGACAGGCCATATAATAATGTGATTAGTAATCAATTTTAAAATACTAAACTAAATAGATAAAGCTTAATGATAAAATAAGTGAAAATATAGTAATGGAAAATATAGTAATAGAAAAAGAGAAAATATAGTACCTAATTGGAAATTACTTCATAGTGTTTGCTTGTAATGTACCTACATAAATAAATACATGATACTCGCAGCCATACCATGCCTAACCTTATGGTTTATTTTATGTTGAAACATATAACCTAATACCTTCTAGTAATAAATGTAGTACCTTCTTTGATAAGCGATAAATATTGTTGTGAATGGGGCTCTGAAATAAAAGACACGTTAAATAAAATCGATGGGTTTATGTATGTAAACAACTAACACAGCATATTAAAAAGAAATAAAATCTTTGATTACGAAAGAGCTATAGTTACTCATTCCTTAAATGATTAAAAGTCAAGAATGCCCAGAGCTATTAAGACCGTAAATATTTCCATGGGAGTCGCTGTTAGTAATTTTATAACAGAAATCTCTCACTATATAATGTCTCACGAATGCCGAATAACGAGTTAGAAGAAAAAGACACTTGATAAATGAAGTTTAATAGATTAAAATAGTAAATACTGAGAGGTAATAAGAAATCAATAAACATAGATATCAAATCGGCGAATTACAATGTTAGTCTGTTGGTTTTCCCAGCAATAATACCACAGTTAATATATTATGTCTTAAGACAGTATATACATACTACTCATCTATATACTGTGATAATACTGTTATTAATATAATTTGACGGATTCCTACAGTTAATGTTAAGTAACTGTGTGAAAATTATTTCATTTCTAATTTTTATTAAAAATTCAAAAGCTATTATTCATTTCAGGTACAATTTAGTACCTATATTCATATCAGGTACAGTTATCAGGTACAGTTTATTAGTCGTTAGGATTAGTTACTTTTTATTAAATCTCAATGTAAAGTTTAAAGGCAGTTTCCAAATGGAATTAAATAATAATAATAAAATATGATTCCCCTGTCGTAAACCCACTTGCGGTGTCTCTATTATGCGTGGGAGATCCCAAACTCAAGATCTTTCCGGTACAGTTTCCTAAACAAATAGTATATTCATTAACTCTTGTCATAACTGTATTTATTAGAAATATGGATGCAGTAAAATTTTAGATGACATCGTTTACAGATGGCCTACTTCCAGCTATCAAGGTAAAATTTCATATTTATAAATTTAGACCAGTTTTGCAACAGATTTTACATCTCAATCATGATGGAATTAGATAATCTTATTTTCGTCATTTTTAACAATGCAAATATTTGAGTTTAAGTAACTTAATGCAAGGACATTTAATTTTGATTAAGAAAATAAATATTTTTAATTACGATTGGAATTAACCTCTCAAAGGTAAGACGGCTTTAAACACTTTGTATAATCAAGATAATTTTATCAAACGTCATATCGGATCTTCAATGATAACCTTTATTTTTATTTATTTACGTCGTACTATAGTCACGTGCAAAGTTACCCAATGGGCACCGGAGTAATTATTAGGACTGCAGCTGCTTCCGTCGATGGGCGGAGTTAGTTTTTTTATAAACCCACATTTATTGGTAGGAGGAAGATACAAGAATTACAAATTTAAATTCGCCAGGGAGCGCTAACGGCAAGAATGTAACGCATATGTTCCTTGTAATGAGCTCCGTTTTTTTCTATTTCCTGGGAACTCAGAGCTTTTGAGTGGAAATGTAAGCAGGTCGTAGGAAATTATAGTTATTTTCTAGATTAATGGTGTGTGAATGTGTGGATTTGTTTTTAGAAGTGTTGGGTGTATGGAATTTATAATGCTACAAATATAAAGTGGGCACTAATAACACTGAGAATTTCAAAATAAACATTGCAAAGCAGTAATTTAAATCATGGGCTAACAAGATAACACAATTTGAGGGCCTTTAATATTTTGCGGTTTTCCTTTACATACCTATTATATTTATAAGTGGACTTGAACTTTAAAATTTAAGGTTGAATATTAAATATTAAAGGTTGAATGTTTTAATCGTTTGTATTTGGCTTTACTGAATATTTTTCATTAAGCTTTTTTATAAGTTCTTCGACGGAAATTTGGAAATTTGCTTACTTATTAAATTGATGATGTAATTATTATTGGAAAATATCAACTGTTACTCTTAATTTCTCCCAAACTGGGATCATTCGGTTTGTTTTCAAGAGTTCTACATATTATTAAATTGTATTTTTAACTTTTTTTTTAATATTATTATTTCTTCAACATGTTCGTAGTTAAAGAATCGAAATTCAAACTATAGAAAAGTCAAAAAAAGAACAGAATTAATAACTTCCGTGCCACCGCAAACCAACCAACCAATCAGCCGACGTTACCTGGGTGGTGCGATCAAACGATAACGTATACTTTTTAATTACCATCTTTAAGGGCGCGCATCTAACCCCTAATTTCTATTTTTGATTTTACGTTTGAAACATCCGACACATCTGCGGGCCATTACTCATAAAAATCCTCGCTTTTTATCTGCTTTTAGTGGTACTAAGCTAAAAGGAATGCGATTGCGGCGGGATAAGTTCGCTGATAATGTTTAAAAACGTGCTAACACGGATATGAGCTGTGGATATGAGTAAGGGTAGTCGTCACGTTTGAAGAGCTTAAAGGTGGATTTTTTGGCTAAAAATAGATTATTGAGCTGACATCGTTTTATGGAGTAAGAAGAGGATAATTTTTACGTCTGAAAAATAATTGGGATGTACAACAATTCAGTTGCTTTCCTCTTATTTATTGATTGATTGTAAATAAATAATAATAATGGGAGCAAAATTGAGTTATTGAGATTTTTAAATTTATAAGGAGGTCAAAAAGTTAATTCACTTAAACTTATTGCCAAATTTATTGTAGCCAATGCAGGTGGCATGTCAAGTAAATAATACTTAAGTGTCAATAAGCATATCTAGCCTTGGTCAACTCGTAGGTAGGTAACCTACGTCGTGTACCTACTCGTAGGTAGGTACCTAAGTGTTAGTTAACAGTTCCGTTGATTTAGAGGATAAAAAAGGATGTATTTGCGATGGATAACCTACTATCGCAAATGCATCCTTTTTTGTATTTTTGGGAGAAGATTTAACCTACTTACCTTTTATTATACCTACTTAAGACAATATGTATCGTGTTGCCATCTTGACATAGGTACTTACCCATTACAAATTTAATATTTAATTAACATAATCTCCACATTCATCTAAACAGTCATACATCGCTTGTCGACATGTTTCCTTGTCTTACGAATTCCATACACATCGCTCACGGTATTGCAATTAGCCGGCGGTTCGGCTGGAACGTGATGGGCACGAGGTCGTCAGCCACCCAAGTACTGCATCATGTCCATATTGCAGTTATGAGGTCGCGCGAGACATGTTCGCTGGGTGTACATCATGCTTCAACAATCTGCCATCTAGCAACGTGTGCGCGTAATCAACAAAAACTAGCCAGTGAGCTTTCAGTTGGAATTAACCTGTAATTTGAGTTCATATTTTCTAACTTAATTCATTCGTTATTAATTCATATGGAATATTTTGCCATACCTACATGTTTTTATTTTTTAAACTGCTTCAAAAGCTCCTGAATACGATCGTACTCGTATTACTCAACTACAGATAAAATCGAATTTATTGGTAGTTATTTATTTTTAAGTGAAAAAACGTGTGAGTTACATTTCAAATATGTAGCACTGGTAGCACTCCAAGGATCTGGAAACTGCATCTAAAAAAAAGCAAAATTGCACATCAAAAGAGTAAAAGAAATTAAAATTTGAAAATTAGTTACAACAACGAAATATCAAAAAGGAATTATTGTATTGTATTGTAAGAACACCGATTTAATTAGTTTTAACAAATCTAAAATATAGATATATAAAGGGATGGTGTGGATCATCTCGTCTCGTACGCATCCATATAACAAGTGCAACAATGAAGTTTACCAGAATTCGACATATGCGTACTGGGGTTGCGGTTGTCACAAAAAAATATTAAGTGGATAGAATTGAATATGGTGATTAGCGAGCCCCGGGCCCCGGGAGCAGTGTACTAGCACACAATGCCTAGTTTGTTAAAATTGGCCCCGGCAAGTCACAGAGGAGGGGTGGAGTAGCCCAGCGTAATAACACAAAAAAGTCGTTGCAGTTGTCAGAAAAAGATTTAAAACTTTTTTTCACACAAATTTCTTTTCTTGGTTTAGTATAACAAACTGAATCGCTAACTCTCTTTCAGTTCCCTTAACATAGCTGAAAAAACAGTTAGTGACTTTCTACAAAACCTTAATTAAGTATACTGAAACTTAGTGAGACTTGCCTATAGATATGCATGATAAGAATAAAAAATATTTTCTCTCTTTATATAATCTTTCTACATATTTTTTCCGTGGTGTTTGTAATCCGTTGGTGCTCAGAATGCATAGTCACTGGGCTATCAGAGCTTGCTTTTTCCCTTAGTTTTTATGACAAAAATATTCACGATACCTATTTTGGTATAACTACTCAGACTCTGAAATATTTCGACCACTCCACAGTTTTTCTGTTCGGAATCCAACAGAGCCCAGAGGTCCCTCGCGGTCTCGTTCCCTTTACGTTTCGCCGCCACAATGCTCCTGCGAGTTATTCTAGATTTTTTATTTCGGTCACGGCCCTTGAATTACGTAATTAGCGGTAACTTATTGGGAGTTCGGGGGCGGACTATTGCTTTCAAATGTGATTAAGAGTTGTTCTGAATGACAAAGTACTTTTTAACCGAGTGGATTTCATTAAGCGGATGTATTTGTGTATTCTGCTTTCGTTCCGAAATAGGTCAGTCGGTCTTTTTGAGTCTGTTGAATTTAGGTTCATTGAATGAAGTGGTCTAGATATTTGAGAATTTTTTACCCACGCATCTGATATACGAGTACCTAGTTCACGTTCATAGATCTCTTTGTAGCCATAAAAAGCAACATTTGCACTCCACAAATGTTGCATTATGAAGTGTTTTGATGCAAACATGTTACACTTGTCGCAGTCATAAAAAATTCAATTAATAACAAGTGGTCACAAGTGCGAGTGATCATTCATATCGTATATTGTGCCATGCGTCCCGTCGACCCCATCGGCAGACCCTAAATAAAAAGCGCATTTGGTACGTGAACAATAGATCAAAAAACACAATCGCATAAAAAACATCCGCGGTTATCTATTAGTATCTAGTTGGAGTTACACACGCAGATGTTACAAAAATAATAATCCGGGTCTATGCGCTTCCCGCACGCAGCCGACGCGATTAAAAAAACACCCTTACCTGAACATCAAACTCAAGACAGTAGGGATTTGTTCCGTTAAACAAATAGCCGATACTTCACTCCCTTTTAGTGACTTACAAATTGTTTTTTGAGTTGACATAATATATTGAGGGGAGTTAGTCTAATTTTAGTCACATCGTAATCTCCTGTTTAAGAAACTTCGCTCGTAAAAATGTTGGCTTTATGTAAAGTCCGTGAACATTCAAACGTAACCTAACAGAATAAAATCAAAGACAGCTTCATTCAAAATTAAATTCTATTAATTATTCAGAATAAACTCTGTTCATTTCTTATCAATATTTATAAAAGATCGACAACGCTCTTTAAATAATAAACGCTATAACATTTGCAAAGAAAGTAAAGAAACATAATACTTATAAGTAGCAGCGATCATCCACATAGTGCATTATTACCAGAATGCATACGTGGCTTAGCTAGTAATAACTTCAGGCTGCAAACATAAGCGGTTGCACCTGCGTCTAGATAGATACCTAGAAGTAGGAGATATATGATACTCGCAAAGAACACGTGAGTTCGCCAAATGATCACAAGAAACAAGTAGTTTCCTGTCCCGCCCATCTGTTTACTTACAAATCGTTTACGAAAATATCGCGTTTCAGTTTGTAGTTTGTACACAGGCCGTACAATGCGTACAAACGGATATGTGTACTGAGATATAATATTCGGGGTGCATTTTTAGGGTTCCGTACTTTAAGTAGGACTCATCCTTCTATCTGTCAAGACCCTTCTTTATAGATTCCCGTCATCAGTCTCAGGCCTAAAATCAAACTTTTAAGTCTAAATATGCTTAATAAAATATGCCTAAGACGTAGGTCTAAATCATGTTTGGTAGGAAGCAGTGTCCTTTAGCACAAGTAAAAGGTGCTAAAGGACACTTTAGCATTTTTAGACAAAGTTAAGGTCCGGAGTTCTTCTTAGAGTAACAGGGAAGCGTCTACCCCTCTGACCAATGGCGGATTGTTGAACTATAAATGGCTTTAGGAACATTAGCTTATATATTAATGTACCGGGCCAAAAGCTCACTAACGGCTTAAATTTAAGTTTAACCTTCAATCCTGCTAAGATTCTCGTTAGACTTTGTACGGAACCGTAAAGTCCACCTCGCTAATACTCGCAAACGGCCAGTTTTTTTAGTATCTCCAAAGATATTGAATGGAAAGGCCAATTAATGGATTGCACAAAAGGCCGTGATAAGGGCGTGGACCCAGTTCCGACCGGAAAAGTTCGATCGCGCTACAATAGACGTAACTCGATAGCTTGCGATACACACCTGTACCGGCCAGTATTGTTAAACAAATCACTGTGCCTGTGAAGAGTATTGTAGAGCGGCCGCGGAACACGAATTTATGCAGGAATTCTATGCAGGATAAAGATAATATTTAAACACAAGTGAAAGGAATCTGCTGAGTAAACTATTTGAAATATAACTAAAATTAACAGGTAGTTCACCCGGGTAACTTGTAGCCTATTTGTACCCTAGTCCTAGTGCATGAGGATAGATATGTCCTACTAGTATTTATATCTTAGTCCACATGAGTAATGCGCCCAATTGCGGCTGGACGTTCATGTTTGCAGTGACCACTTAATATCATCATTCATTTACTACAAAAAACGGTATTATAGTAAACTCTTTGAAATTAAGTAGTATACAGGAAGATAAAAATCAGTGGTGTTTTTTTTATTTAAAAATGAATTTCTTTAGTTGCCGGATATTTGAGGCAGTCTTTGCAAGTGTAGTGAAGCATTAATGTTGGCCGTGTACTGCAGTTAACGTAAAAATTAGTTTAGGTTAAGACTTTTGCTCCACCTGTAAAATAAAAAGCTTAGATACATCTATAGATACTGTGAACAAATCTTCGTGTGTCGCGGCCGTACTCAAGCCGGGTACGGGACGGTTCCAATGCGAACGTCCTCAGGATCATTATGCTGCCTGCAAGTAAAATATATCGAAGTATTTGAGCTGGTACGACGCACATTTATTCGGCCACTTAAAGACATTAACTTTTGTGGTACTTGGAGACATGTTACAATTCTTGCTTGTATCATTCTCGGAATATGTAATTTTAATAAGCGAAGGTGCGGTTAAATTTTTCCATTATTTCTGTGATGATTTCACTTTTATGCTCACTGGATGGTATCCTTCCTTCCTTCAGTCAACATTCGTTCGCTGTTGGACATTGGGCTCGCCCAAGCCGCGCCGTTGAGCTCGATTTTCAGTTTTTTATCAGGTAACTTCCCGCCGCCCCAAGCAGATCGTCGCGCCATTGAGCACTGGAAGGTATGTCTGTAACCCATTAATGACCCACTACAGGCTCGGGTCTCTTCTCACAATGAGAGGCCTTAGTGGACTAAGGCCTCTCATTGTGAGAAGACTGAGATGGATCTCAGACCCCTCGATTCGAGGTCGAATTCTAAGCCAAAGGAAGGTATAATATTCTAGTCAAATTATACGTGCACTGTATGTTAGTAAAGACTGGTTCCAGTAAGTATCTATTATAAGTAGGTAAGCTTATGAAAACTTACAAAGCATAATAAAGGTAACACATTGTGTAGGTAACACTATCCTGTGATGTTCCCGTAAGCGTAACAGTGAGAGTAGAGTGAAATTGCAAGTAACATGAGTATGATACTTAATAAGCATCGTACACCTTTGTAGGAAAACTTAACAACGCACATTATACAAGAATACAAGATGCTAGTTAGGTATGGTTAAGAATTCAGTCTAATGAACGAGAAATCTGGGTTCCAATTTAAGAACTTCCGTGCACATTTTTAAAAATTGATCTATTATACTATTATAGATACTACTACTATTATAAATATGAAAGTTTGTGAGAATGCATGGATGGATGAAAGTCTAGGAAAAATATTATTAAACATTTCAATGTAAATTTCCTTAATTAGGTAGGTATATTATGATACTTTGTTTTGCGAACGATACGTAATACCTACTTATAACCATTATTAAGATTTGAATTATCCTGACTATAACGTATCTTTCAACCCTTAAAATGTAACACAATTTATTTGGAAAGACCTTACTGTTATCCTTCTTAAAGTAGCCCCTTGAAATGCCTTGAATCCTAAAACTTTTTTCAACAAGGTCGTTTATTTTCCTTTAAAATAGCGCTTTAAGCTTTCGGTAGGTGTTAAAGAATTGTTTGTTTCAGTGTCGTTGTGTTTGCAATGCACGCCTCCATTGTGAGGCGGGTGCTAAAGCTGCAATCTCTATAACCCTTTACTTTTAAGCTTTCAGTTTTCAGTGGACGTGTTTCTGAGGCGCATCACGAGAGGGCGTTGTTCCAAAGCGCTCTAAATTTTTGACATAATAAAGAATTCTATAAAGGATAATTCGTGATTGTATTGATAGCACAGGGCCCTCGCCCTCTTATTTACTCGAGGGATCCGGGTTCGAAACCCAGGGGAACTGTTATTAAATATTATGTATGTTATTGAAATTTAATATCACCTGCTGTTACGGCGAAGGAAAGCATCGTGAGAACACGCCTGGTATTAATGTAAGTACTCTAATCAATGATTACTCTAAAAAAGTATGTGAAGTACGAGAACGTACACCAACTCTCATTAGGCCAGCGTGGTGGACTAAGGCCTACATCCTTCTCATTGTGAGAAGCCCTGACCCTGTAGTGGGTTACTAAAGGTTTATGATTGGGATGTTGACTTTAGTTATGACAGGTATGTGATCGTCATGATAAACGCAATAGAATAATATATTAAATAGATGTACTTAACACACTTTAAAGAGTTACTGATTAATTTTTGTGTGTGACTAAACAATTCAATTAAAATCCATTGTTTATTAACTTTTTTGGTGACTTTTGTCTTTTGTATTGCATATTCTTTGGCGACGATGAAAGTTAAGATTTTATGAAATGCAATAATCCAACCCTTGGTTAACTGGTGTTAACTATTAAAATAGCAAGGCATTTTTTCGTTTCCATATTAGTATCATTAGATTGAACATCGCAGTATCAATGCCTTAGCAGACTGGAACTATCTATCCTGCCATCGTGCGGAGCTGCCGACCCTCGCGATGAAATGAAAGGGAAGAGCGATGACTCCGCCGATAAGGGCGGACGACTTCCTACTTTCTCATGTAGTTCACTGATAATCTCCTAGGACTCCTAGGGCAAGGGCTAGGAGGACTATAAAAGTAAATCATTGTGCTTTCTGTTAAGGTTTTGGATATAGGAATTTTTGTGTGTAGTCCATTATAGATAGGTAGGTACTTAGTTAAATAAATTTGAAGTAGAGTTTTGATGAAGGATTTGTTCATAATGACTTGTACTGACTTAATTTAACTTGTATTTATTTCCTTTGATTCCTAGTAACGCCTTTTATATGTACATAGTCAAGTAAATGTGAGTCACGCCAAAGCTATTGTAATAAATACAATACATCTCTTGAACCGTCGGCGGCTCCAAAGATGGTAATTGCAAATTGATAATTTCAATTACACGAACAAAAGCATCGCAGCGCAGCAGTGATCGTGGCAATCCTCTGACTTATTATAGATTGTAATTTATATGTGGGATGACATTTAATATCCAGGTGATAAATATAAAGTATAGTGCGCGGGCGATCCCAGCCATGCCTTGTGGGGGGCTCGCGAATGATTGTGCACCATGCTTTCCGAGCCATATATAAAACTTTAATAGCTCCCTTAAAAGAACCTAACTTTAATTACCTAATCTTCTGTATCTTAACGCTAGGAGGTCCGCACGACGATACGTGATAAATTGGAGCGTTTACCTTTATCAAACTGCAGCGGATTGGCGAATTAATAAAATCGGAAATCTAATTGACTCAAATTGGCAATTTATAATTGTATAATGAAAAGTGATCGGCCGGTGATCATCTGTAGATGCATGAATGTTTAATTTGGTGGAATAGCGGCGTAAAATATCTTCGGCCTAATGAATCCAGTTTTGTGGATTTCGGTGTTCCTCGGAGCCCCGGCATCAGCAATTAAATGGCAATAAAATTTTAATCTACTGACAGTAGGTATGTGAGTATAACGAACCAGGTAATAATTATAAACTGTCTTGAATAGATTCCAATGAAATTATTCCGTATTAAGTGAAAAGTTTTAAGTCCGAGTATCGAGCGGCCGGTGGACATTATACGCAGTAGGTACATTAAACGGGATTTGGAGGTTGTGTGTCAGAATAAACGCCCGCTTACTTCCATATCGTATAAATTTAAATTTATAATCTTAATTTGCGCTAAGCCAATAAATATTTGGTTATCGAGTCGCCTATAAACGTCAGTTTTACTGGCTATGTGTAACATAATCCGACTCTTGTTTGAATTCGGCTCATCGTAAGTAGAAATCCAGATGAATTGATGTAAGCCTATCACGTTTATTAAATTAAAAAACGGCGTCTTGCTACCTACGGCTTATAAATTGGCTATTACTTGCTACCTCATGTAATATAATAACGCGATGTTCAGTAAATCTTATTTTTCATTATGTTGTATCAATATTTTTTTTAACAAATATTCATTATTTACTTATAACAGTAACTCAAACAATATTTCTTGTGTATAGCCTAAATGTTGTACTCGTATCGAATACGTGAAGACTTAGAGCGTAGGTGTTATTTGGTCAACGAATTTTTGAAGAACTTTAAAAATAAATTGTCTGAAAGTTAGTTCTTCCATTTTTATGTTGATTATAATCTGATGTACCTACCTAATCTTATCCAAAAAATAACTCCTACAAAAATCTGTAACTAAAACTAAACTATAAACTTCTTAATACTTACTAAAGGAAACTTTCAAGAAATACATTGGTGCGTGCCAATGCCTTCAAACCGGGGCTCTCAAATAAGAAGCCGAATTCTTATCCACTGGGGTGCACAATATTAGTAGGTAAAAGGCTCTTTATTTCGAAGAGTACCTAAAGTCGTTGAGTAGGAAGTGTTGTACCGCACAATGACTCATTCGTGATGATATACAATATATCTGATGTCATTAGATTTGCATGTAATGAGGAAATAAATTTTCAGTGCATTAGCCAGCGTTAGGTCGTGTAGTAGTCTTCAGCGCTGCCATAAACTAAGGTCACCCACGAAGATCGCGAATATAGTGATAAATAACATGTGAAACGTTTATGAGGGCATAAAGGGCTAAAGGCATGTTAGACCGTTTTGTAGCGACGCTGCGCCTGCGCATTCAAACATTATTCCTAGTTGGAGAGCTTGCAGTAAACGTACCTTAACGTGGCGTTCATGGGACACGTTAAAATATTTCAGAAAAGTAGCAGTTTCCTACAGCATATAGAGCTTTATTGATGAGGCTATTTAGCCGTATTGTGAGATAACGTACAATTTGACAGGCGGACAACATCGTCGCGACGCGAGTCTTAGGTACTTGTATGTTGAAACAGTGCAATACCAGAGCCGCCGGTTTCTTGTAAACAATTCTACTTACACATATATCATATTGCATAGGTTAGAATAAATTGGAAACGCATTATTTTTATTGAAAACATTACGTAGGCTCGTTATGCATCTGAGTAAGCAGAATAAGCAATACATTTTGTTTCCATGCTCAATACATGCGGCTTTCAACCATTTAAATAGTCAAAAAAGATAATAATCTCGCCATTGACTTTCAGCTTGTGTCGTATATCATATAAACAATAGGCTTGTTAAAGAACAATTTGCAAATTCGTCTTAGAGAGACCGCACGCGACAGTTCCCGCGCTTTCCGCTGGGTTGCCAGCCTAAAACGGGAAAATTTACAAAAATGTTTGTCAATTTTCCTGTTTTAAGCTGGCAATCATATTTCCAGGAAATTTAAAACGTAAATAAAAAGTGTTTACATAAAAATTTTTGGTAAATAAGTA